>PVJO010004834.1:0-43087 GCA_004026905.1 Hystrix cristata
TTTTTTTTTTTTTTGGGTACCAGGAATCGAACTCAGGGCCTCATGCTTGCGAGGCAAACACTCTAACCACTGAGCTAAATCCCCGGCCCTAAAATTAAAATCTTAATTGTTCAGACCGTGGCTGTATTTTGTCAAGGTTCATAAACACAAGCCCATGATCAGAATCTACAGAAATCCTGATAACACCAAATATAAATGAATTGCCAGAGGATGTTCCCATACAGAATTAAACACTGCTTTTGAAAGATGAGCAAATGATTTATTTCTCACTGCAGACTCTTTGTTGGGAAAAGAACTAAAAAAAATTTCAATTCTAAGAATTGTCTTATATGTTTAGCTTTTGTCTGCTATCTCAGCAAAGAAAAATTATTTGAGAGACTTCCCCTTGCAAGTTGAGACTCAGGCACATTCCTTCTCATTCTCATAATGAGGTAAAAACATCACAGGTGTCTCTAGTCAAGGACATCCGGACAATTTCCAAACCCCAAAGAAACTGAAAATTCTTCTCAGTGACAACGCATTATTTAATTCGCCAGGGCAATTTAAGATAACACAACATGACTGAAATCCCAGCAAGGAAAGTTGGCGTTTCTTCCTTAAGAAACACTTGCTAGCAATGGAGAGGGAAAAATGTGTGTGAAGCAGTGAGCATGTTTAAGAATTGTCCTGACCAATTACACAGCCATATGCAAATTACACAGGGAGCCGTGACTTCCAAAGGTGTCAAGCCTAATACAAGGCTTGATGGGAAAAGGAAGCAACTGTTAAATTTTTACACACATATACATATATACACACAAATTTACTTACATATTTTACATAACATAATTTATATACATTATATATTTGTTTATAAATATTCTGCATGTTCTACTTATACATTCTAAAATTTATAATTCATATAAATTGCAAATAATAATTATATAATTATAATAAATATATATGTCAATTACCATCAATAAAATGGAGAAATTCTAGCTTAATAAAATCACAAGAGGTCACATGAGTATTTGGTGCATGTTTCATGTCTTTGACACACTCTAAATGACTCTTGAGGAAGAATTTATAACATAAAAGCTGGTTGTACCTTTTCACTTGCCAAGTTAGAACTACTTTTACTCAAAAGCTTCCCAGACACCCTCACGTTAGCATTAGTACTTCGCTTCACACCCTTCACAGTAGACAGGAAGGAAAAGACAAAACATCTTTATCATCATGGGCTCATTAGCTATCTGAGTTGCAAAATGAATGGTAGGTAAAGAAGGGGAAAAAAATCGAACTAACTGAAAGGTACCTTTAAAATTTCAGACTAGCAATTTTTCTTCAGTGTTGGTTTTGCTAAAAGTGAGAAGTCTGAAAGTCTTAGCAGGTATTTATTAGAGCATTTCATTTCTAGATGGGAGCTGCTCCCACACTTGGCTCAGTGCTGTGGAGATCTGTACCATGAGGTAATTTAAGATCTTTAATTAGTTCCCCTCTGAGACTTACAACAAAATGGAGGTGCTCGCACTTGTACAATACACAGAAAAGATTTGACTGGACACCAAAGTAGGCAGTAATTGGTTTCTGCCTTCCCCAAGGTGCTCAGTGGACACGCGCAGCCTCCGGCATCTTCCCTTACCATGTGTGAACAGTGCCCAGGTGGAGGGTCTGTGAGGAGGAGCCAGGACATCTCTGTGCCCAGCACCTTCCCTCCTGGCTGCTATGGCAGGCATCACTTCCCATGAGGCCCGTGCCGCATGTGCATCCACAAGGCTGCTGCTGGTAAGTGACCACAGCAGAAAAGGATACTGAATTTGAAATTACTGGAGATTCTTCTTTGAAATCACACAGCCTGAACATTTCTCAGCATGAGTTCAGAGCAGAACCTACTATGCAGAGCGAGGCTCTGTTCTCAAGTTTCAGAAAAAAAGAAAAGAAATAAACCATTACTAAGCCTCTAAATGCCAAGCACTTTAAAAATAAGCTTAGAAAAAGGTCAGCAGGGTGTACGCCAAAATGAAAGGAGGAAAAAAGTGGTCACATAGAGCAGTAAGAATCTGAGAATTTTTTTTCTTCTATAACTGGACAGTATTTTCTAAATTTTCTATGAAGTTATTTGGAAGAAAAATGTTTAAGTGGAAGAGAGGGAAGATTCCAAACAGTAAAAGGAACTCTCACTTGCTGTTATGCTTCAGATCTTGAAAGTTCCGTCAAAGGCCTGTGTGTTAAGTCTTGGTCTCCAGCCCATGGCACTACTGAGAGGTGGTAGAACCTTTAGGATATGGAGCCTAGTAGAGAGAAGTTGGTCACTGGAGATGTGCTTTTGAAGGAGATAATAGAACCCTAGCCCTTTTCTCCACTTCCTATCTGCTAGGAACAGTCCTACTTTGCCCCATGTTCCCACCGTGATGTACTGTGCCACCACAGGCCCAGAGCAGGACGCCCAAACAACCATGGACATGTGCAGCCCCTACTGTCCTTTATTAGTAAGTGTCCTTCATTAGTAGTGCCCTTTATTAGCCAGCTCACCTTTGAAACTATGAGCCAAAATAAACCTTTCCTCCTTTATAGTTGATTACCTTAGATATTTTGTTACAGTAAGAGAAAGCTGATGAACAACTTGTTGTCCTTAAAAATAACCATACTAGCTTATTATTTTCTTTGTACCAGTTTTTCTGTTAACCACCATGGTGGGAAACAGTGTTAACATAAAATACTGTGAATTTATTCGCTGCTTTTAACCCTAGCTTTTCTTTCCTGGAGGTTTCTTTAGAAACCTAAAGCCTTCCTGCTCTTTGGTTCCTGCGTCCTCTTCTAGACCTTACAAGAAGTGTCTGGGACTCGACACTGCAAACAAAGTCTCCTCAAGCCTCTGAATGAGGCCTCTACCCACTAGAGTGAGTTATTTGCATCTCAAATAGCAGAAAAATACTAAGAGGGGACTTTATTTCATCCCCCTCAAAGGTCACAGGAGTGGTGGCCACCCCAAGTCATTCTCTCCTATCCATACACTTTCCTACATGAACCTGCTCTTCTATTCCAGAAGAGAGCATGGTGCCTGTTAAAACAAAATTTTAAACAAGCCAATGTTGGTCTACAGGTTAAAAGTGTGAAGAAGAAAGGAAGGGGAATGAACACTACTGAGAAACAGTTATATTAAAACTACAGGCTACCCTACCTGAGGAGAGACTCTCCCCACACTGGAGGCAGTCTCCTGGGGCTGCCGTACCTAATATTTCAGTGGAGTCCCCTGCAGCTTAAGTAGGGCATGGATTAATGAGAGTTCTGAAAGAAATAATCAAAGCACACTAGGATAAAACAATACCTATAAAGAGAAATCTCTAACAGGAAGAGGGAATACATCCTCAGCAAGGCAACACTGTCAGCACAGAAAGAAAATTATTCAGAGGGCCTGTAGGAAACTGTAGGACCCCAGCTGGCAAGGAAGAGTTCAGGCCTAGGGAGAGCTGAGTTAAGGCTGCTGTGTAGCAAACAGAGACGATGGAACCTGAGTTCCTGTCCCAAAAGATAGCAGGCGCCCTCAAAGCAGTGTCCCCTAGAAAAAAGAGGTTTTGAACAAATACAAGTCGAAAGACCCTAATCCCAACTCTTTGGCCTCAAATGTGATTTGGAGTTCTGAATTTTGGGATATTAGAAAAGAAATCTGATGCATAATCAACAGCATTACACAGTATCGCCAATGAGATCTGAGGCAACACCCCATTAATCTTCGTTAGGCAAAATATATGAAGATTCACACTAAGTGGGATAAATGAAGGATATATATAAATAGGCTCACATCTGTTCAAATTTTGCTACCAGATGAGTTGTGAGAAAAAATAACTCAATTTTATATGATTTTTGGACTTCAGAAACGTGACTAGGGGATTGTGGACCCTTACTTGTTTGTATGTATCCATGTTTCCCAGCAGAGACTAAAACCCATACTTTACGTGTTTTCCCCAGTGTCTGGCTTACGGATGGGGCTCAGTAGGTGTGTTGAATTTAACTGATCAATTTCCAAGCTGCAATCCTCTCTTCCATTTGCTAGGCGCCCTACCCCAAATCCTTGGACATTCAGGGAAGGCCAAACTACAAGGACAAGGATAGTCTGCTTAAATATACTCTGAGCCTCTTTGAATTGAAATTTTTTTATTTTGAAATGAAATTTTAAAACAAAGAAATGTGTGTTTGTTTGTTTGTTTTTTCCTTGCAGTGCTAGGGATGAAACCAAGGGCCTTGCACATGCTTGGCAAGTTCCCTACCACTGAGCTAAATGTCCAACACAAAGTGAATTTTATGACTAATTTTAATTCATTCTTTCCGAATTCCAAGCATTCGCATTTTTTAAGCAATGTGAAGATTAGAAAGGCCAAGAGGTAGATTTTTGCAATCTTGTTTGGAGATTTGGAAACATACTTTGATCTTTTTCACCCCTCCATCATCCCCCCTTCTTTATCTCCCCCCTAGTTTCCCAGATGTTCCATCTGGGAAAACCAGACCCCATAATTATTCTTGTACTAGCCTGTACTAACCTGGAGACAAAGTTAATACTAAAGACATAATAAGAATAGCAAATTTTGTCACACACCCATGGCAGAAACAGTTCTTCCCCATGCGCCCTCTCAGCTGAGCTTCCATGAGGTGGCCCTGTGCAAGAAGCCACTTTTTCCGCCCACCAGCATTGTGATTGTAGATGCACTTCTCTGCTTCCAAACCTGTCACAGTCACTACTGCCTCACCTGGAAATAGCTGTATTGAGTTGTTCTCTTGGTCTCAGGTCTTTTAGCATATGGGACAAGGTCATCCTTTCTTAGGCATACAGGCAGTATAATTAGTCTTATCTCTTGCTCCATGAGAAATAGAATGTAGCTTTAAACTTCACAGCAAGGAGGAAAACATGAGTTCAAAGTTAAATACTGAAAGCAACAAGGACATCAGAAAAGGGAGCCATATATAGAACATCCATATTCAGAAGCCCAGGCCAACCAGATTTCTGTTTGTTATCACTGAGGTCTTTTGACCCACATGATTTGCCTGATCTAGAAAACTCTCTGTGAAGAAATTTAAATATAGAGAGCAAATAAACTTACTCTCTAATGACAATACTACAAAATTGTAAAACATCATCTCAAAATTGCTTTACTTAGTAAAATACCTCGGAATGTGTTTTGGAATTGTTAATCATTTATTATATAGGTAATATATGTGCAGAGTTTAACACTGAAGCAATTAAATTGAACATATGAGAAATTAAGTCTCAGCTCCTAATACTGTCCTAATAGTCCCCAGTTCTTTCCAGAAGTGACTCTTGAGACCAGATTTTGAATTTTCCAAAAATATTATCTGCATATTTTAATGGCATATCACTATTTCACTTCAAATATTATCCTATTAGAACACACTAATATATATCTTGCTACCTTCCTCCAAGTGCATTTAGATCATTAGTTAGGAAATATTCAGTCAGGATTCATGCGTTTCTCATCCCTCTTGACGGTCAGTCCCACCATAGTTAACTAGGGGAGCTTGGAGGGGTAGGCCTGACATTTAGAATCTGACCACCTTCGACGCAGTTCAGGCAGAAGAGAAACAAAGGTGCAGGATATCTCTTCCATCCAGAGGGGTCAGCAAAAGTATTCAAAAAGACAAAAGGCAGCAGAGAGTCACATCTGGAGAACAGAGCAACAGATCATGGTTCCAGGCTCCGAAGAAAGAGTGTCCAAGTGCATGCACAGAGTGGACATCACTGCAGTTCTTCGCCAGGCTGCATGGTCCAGGAGTCAGGCTGGGTTCTGAGACTGAACCAGACAAGAAGTCAGAGTCCTGTCTCGATGACGTGGACTCAGGAACCAATGTCCAGATAAGAACCGGTGCCAAGCAAGCAAACTCCAAGGGATACGGGACTCCAAACACAGCAGAGTCCTTTATTATTGAACCTATTATTAGAAGTCTGTTTACAGTTATTAAAGCCATGACCTGAGATTATAAGAATTGTTGCTGAGTCCCTCAGTGTGTGGCAAGATCTCCTAAAATCAGTCCTGATGACAGGGAGTGCTGGCAGGGATCTTTTTAGGGGCTTCTGTGGGTGCAGAAAGAGAGCTATGGAGGCAGGAACCAGGCAAGGCCAGGTCAAGCAATCTAGATTCTATCATCCACCCTCATCCATTGTTGCTGCCTCCCAACTAGTTCTTCATCCACAAAATGAGGTTCGACCTCCTGATCTGTCAGATCCCTTCCCAATCTAATTACCTGGCCTTCCCTCCTGAAATCATTTGTTTTTCCATTTTACAGCTGATACTGCAGGTTAATATGTCCATAATCTGAGCTTGGTATTCTCCCCTGCAACACACTAGTGCATGAAGAACTCCGCAGGGCCCTAGTGCTACACATGGAGCCCTCCACTCGGCATTCAAGGCTTACAGCATGCTTCCGAACTAACCCTCAGAAATGTTGCTGTGGGTTTAATTGTGTCTCCCAAAAAGAGGAAGTGAACCTCTAGCCCCTGGAAACTACAAACATGACCCTTTATGTGGAAATAAAGTTTCTGTGAATGTAAGTAAGATGTAAGTTAAGGTCACATTGGAATAGTGTGAGCCCTTGATCCAATATAACTGTTGTCCTTATAGGAGAAAATATATGGAGACATGTGTGCCCAGAGGGAAAACAAGAGAAGAGACACAGGGAGAAGGCTGTAGGACAGCAGAGTCAGGCTGGAGTGATGCATGTACAAGCCACAGACACTAAGGATCGCCAGAACCAAGAGAAGCTTCATAGCAGAGAGGCAGTGAGCAGGTCTCCCTCTAAGCCTTTGGAGAAACACACAGCTCTGTCCACAGCTCTGTTCCCTCACTGACAGAACACACTTCAAACATTCTAAGTCACCTAGTCATGGAACTTTGTTACAGCAGCCCTGGGACAAGAACACCAACGTCATCAGCTTTCCTCCTTCCCTCATCACACTTTCCCTGCAGTGGGGCGCCTGCCTCCCTCTCCTTTCCCGGCATCTCCTGTAATCTCCGTGGGCCCATGTGAACTGGTTGCTCCAGGGTCCCCCTTGAGTCATCAGGCCTACATTAACCTCTTACCTTCTTGAACTTACCATCCATGCTCTGCACAGTTATCCCCTTGATTGTCCCCTGTATGTGGGTCCTTTCTCTTCAACTGGACTGAAGGCCCCTGAGAATTAAATCAGTGTTTTGCTTTTCTCTCAGTCTAGTGTGGATCCACAGTGTATATTTATGGTACCAGAAAATTTTGGGGGTTTTTCTCCCAGTTCCTGCAACATAGCTCCTGAAACCGTTGGAATATCCTGAACGATAAGTGTGATAGGAGGATCTTTTCTTCTAATGAGGTGACTCTTGGGGCTCTGAGCCCCTGCATAGCTCCATGATTATAGTTGGTCTCCAGAAAGACTAAACCTTGATTAGAAGCTTGAAATTTTTACCTTTCACACCCCTACCTCTACACACACTACCTCCAGGAAGGGCAGAGGAAGCTGGAGATAAGTTAATCACCAATGACCAATGATTTATCCAACCATGCCTATGGAATGAACCCTCCATGAAAACCCATAAATGATGACTTCAGAGAGCTCTAGATTGGTGACTACATTGGGGTGCTATGAAGTGGTGCACCACAACTCCACAGGGGCTGAAACTCCTGTGCTAAGGACCCTGCCTATCCACCTATGTACCTATTCATCTGGCTGTTCATCTGTATCCTTTATAACAAACTATTAAGTAGAAGTACTTTTCTGAGTTCTGTGAACTATTTTAGCAAGTCATCAAATGCGACGGTGTGAGGAGCTCCTAGCAGTCAGAAATACGTGTCGGTCTGGGCTTTGTGACTGGCATCTGAAGCAGGGGACGCTGATGAACTGAGCCTTTTAATTTGTGGCGTACAACCTTGATCCCAGGTGGTGTCAGAATTGAACTGATGAAATCCAGTTGGTGTCAAACAGTTCGAGAAGTCGTGCTGGAAAACATAATCATGTGTTTTGTTTCAAGGAATGGGGAAAACCCATCTTATTTGGTGTCAGGAGTGATGTGAGAAAAAAAAAATCCTCTCAAGAGTTAAGAAGCGAGCCATGATTCAATAGTATTAAAGGCTACTAATGTCAAGAAATAATAAGAAAAATACTCCGTGACTACTCATTAGGCATTCCAAAGTGTGTTCGGTATCACTA
Source organism: Hystrix cristata (assembly GCA_004026905.1). Classification (NCBI taxonomy): domain Eukaryota; kingdom Metazoa; phylum Chordata; class Mammalia; order Rodentia; family Hystricidae; genus Hystrix; species Hystrix cristata. Next base: position 8,171 of record PVJO010004834.1, read on the forward strand.
ATGTAATGAAAGAAATCCTATTCTTCACTCTATTTCAAAACTAAAATGGATCTCTTTGTATGTGTAAAATTCAGGGTACAACAATTAATAAAAAATTACTCTAAAATAGTGAATTCAATGCTAATGTATAAGCTGACTCCTGAAACCAAATGTAAATTACCAGAAATATATTTATTCAAAGCTTAAACAATACTTTACTTAGAATATTGTGCATTAAAGGGAATCTAAAATAATGATCCATCAAACTCTTATAAGCAATAGATTTAAAAAGTCTGAGACTATCCAGCCAGCTTAGAGGTGTTATTAGAACAGGAAAACTGAATGGACATTCATCCATAACCAGCAGTAATGACCATTTGATTTACCCAAACACCAATTTCCTTCTTATCAAGTTATTTGAGAAGCAGTGCAGATCCTATAATCAAATCTCTTAGAATCAGAAAAGACCTTGAAAGCCATATCGTCCAATTTTTTGCCCAGGGTAGAATCCTCTCCACTTCCCTCCTGGTTTGGCCATCAAATCTCTGCCTGAACATAACTGACCAAAAAAAGCTTTCTGCTCTGAAAGGCAGAAAAGACCCTACTTCACTGCTGGGTTAGCAACAAAAAGGACCCTAGAACCTCTTTCAAATGGCGCGCACACCTAAGGAGAGCACCTGATGCGAGGACTCAATGCTATCTTCTAGCCTTCAGCTTTCAACTCTCAGTAGTAAGCGTCACATCATTGCAAAGGTGAGTGGTGAGTCCCTACCAGAACTGCTTCCACAAGCCAAGTTAGCGCTTTCAGCAGTAACCCCAAAAGTCCTCAGACCCACTTCCCTGATGGTGCATCTCAGCATTTCCTTCCATGTAAAGCAATCCCCAAGCATCATCAGTAAGATCAGAGGTTCCTGAAAACACCAACGGCTTGGCCTCTGCCCTCAGCATGAGCACCTTCCACTCACACAGAAAGTTTGGGCCCAAAAGGCTTAAACTTAATGAATTTGAGGGTAACCACCACAGGACCATTTCATAAGCATTCAGATACATAACACTACTGTACCTGATCCATACCTCTTCATCTCGGAATGTGGCCATAAGTAGGGCAAGGTTATAAAGAGAAGGTTAACGGGGCTTATATTACTTTCGGTGCTCCAAAACAAACCCTCATAAAAATAGCAGCTTAAAAAGCACATGTTTACTATCTCACTATATCTCCAGTTTAGGAGTCTGGGCACAGCTTCTGCAAGCCTGCCCACGAGGTGTCAGCCAGGGCTCAGTTCTCCTCTGGAGGCACAACTTGCAAAACACCTGCTTCTAAGCTCCATGAGGCTGTTAGAAGAATTCATGGTCTTTGCAGGTACAATTCTGCTTAACTTCTAAACATAGCTACTCTGTGATCCTACAGGCCACGAACAGTTCCTTGCCACATGGTGCTCCCACAGGTCTTCTCACAACATGGCCGATTGCTTCTTCAAAGTCAGAAAAGAGAAAAGAGCAAGTCTACTAGCAAGCAGTCTGATATGGACTGATGTAAAACCAATGACAACTCATCACCTTTACCAAATGCTGTGGGTTACAAACAAGTCACAGATTCCACCCATGTGAGAGACAGGAGCTGCAAGGTATGAACACCAAAAGCTGGAGTCGGTGGGGATCTCAGGAACTGTCCAGCACAACCCCAAGAACCTGTATTTTTAAAAACACTCCAGTGATGTTGATGTTTATGGAGCCTCAGAACCACTGTTATAAGACACAGTAAAGAAGGCAAAACGAGCCATGCGCGGTTGCACACGACTGTAATCCCAGCACTCCACGGGCTGAGCCCAGTCTGGGCAACACAACTTACTGACTTAGCAAGACCTTGACAAAAAATAAAAATTAAAATTAAAAAACACGGGGTTGAAGACGCCCCCTGTTTTTATGCAGGCTCTGGGGTTTAATCCCCAGTGCTCTTCCCCAATCCTTCCCCCCTCAAAAAAGAGAGACAAAGCAAGGAAAGGATTCTCTTGTGACTTTTCACCCTTGACTGTACCTTAGAACCACCTGAGGAGTTTTTAGAAATCCCTTTACATGCTGCAGTGCAGACCACTTAAATCAGAATATTTGGGAAAGGATCAATATTTTGAAATACCTCAGCTGATTCCAAAGTTTAGCCAAGGCTTAGAACTATTGTTCTACAGGAACATTCAGGAATTGGGATCAATTTTAGTGGAGAAAAAATGCAATCTTTCAGGAAAGTTTTAAACCCCATGTAAATATGTGCTAGCTGAGATAGAGGAGTGACAAGAGATAAGGCAGGAATATTTGTAATTTCACAGGCTGGTAGATTCAAAGAGTGGATTTGAGAAATACTTAGGAGGTAACTCTAATAAGATCTTGTACCAAATGTGAGATTAACAAAGAGGAATCATAGATGACTTCCTGATCTCAGATTTACACACCTTAGGGGAATGTGGGAGACGCTAGGTGAAAAAAGACAATCTAGAGAAGTTGATTGGGCGATGTGGAAAGGTTGAGAAGATGTGGAGTTCAACTCTAGATGTGTGAAGGTGCACACATTTTTAAAGGTTTTTTAATTTAACTAAAGTTCCATTGGCTGGCTAACTTCATTTAACGTACAGTATTGCCAACATTTCCCCCAGTTCATTTATTCTTCTATTTTCTTCTTCTATTTTCCATAGCACTCAGCTGCCCGCACAGACCTATGAAAATTCCATATCTACCTCTAATTTCTTCCCTCAAAAAGTAATTTATTCTTTTTACCAATGGCACAAGCCCTTGGATGACCCTTCACATCACTAAATGTCAACTGACTATAGTGCAATTGAAATACTGAAATCCTAAATCTGTTGATTTAGCAATTATTGAGGTTTTCAAGAACCATAAAAATCGAATCCTTTTTAAAGCCTTTTTAATGTGTTCAACTTTATTTCCTCAATACCACTTCCTGAGGCCTCCTGCTGATATGAAGAAAAACTAGAGTTTCTTAAAGCCCTTAGAGTTAGTCATTACTCTTAAGCAAATGAACTGCTTATAGCTAAATCACTCCTGGATGGGAAAGTTTTACCCTGGAGCTGGGGTGAAAACACAACTAATGAAGGCACAATATTGTTGCAAAGTAGGAAATCCAGAGAGATCTTAGACCTCTGGAATCTTGGTAACATTCAAATGTCAATTTGTGGCTATTTCCAAAATTACAGAAGCTAGAGTTGGAAGTTACAGCATGCAATGGTTAATTATTCAACTGGCAAATGTTAACATTCATTGGCGAATCAAAACATTAATTAGAAGACTGACTAGTGTTAAACCTTGGAAGAATTAATGCCCTTGCACATAAAAGTTTGTTCTAAAAACTTCTCAACACAATCTTACATATCAATTGCTGATCTTTAGTAATTCAATGAATGCAATATTAAATGATTGTCCCTTTAAAAAATTATTGCCTCTTCCCATAAACAGTAGCCATAATAAATGTTTTATTAAAAAATGCATAGCGCAGCATTTCTATTCTAGTCATTTCTAAGGATTTCAAAGGCATTTTATCCTAAAATATAATCATTCTTCCGATCTACTGTAAGGAAATTACACAAAAGAAATCTTATCAAAATTAAAGAAATATTACATAGACAACAAAAAGATTTTACAATACCATCTGAAGGCTTCTGAAGATAATAAAAAATTGCTGTCATTATTGTTTTCTCTCTACTTAAGAAAAAAGAAACACATTTTTAAAATCCCAACTTCAGGCTTTGGAGATGAGTATCGAGGAAGATACTTAATTTGAAATTAAGTTCACCAAAAAGATATAACTAACTGAAAGCTCTTGAAGAAAGCAATAAGCTATGATTAAATGACACCTTTACTTCTTCATTGTAAAGAATGTTATTAAGCAACCAGAAGTTACATTTTACTACACAAGAAAGTGGTGAGTTTTTATAGACAAGATTAATTTGGCAAACAAAACTAAATCTTCTCTTTAAAATTAGGTGAATATTACACCCTAAAGTACCCATAAATTAACTGAATATGAATCGATGAGACATCAAAGTGAAAAATCAATCCTGTAAAGTTTATTTGTAGAACATTTTCTATTTTCAAAGTATCTTCACACCATTATCACATTTTATCTTAATAACACCTCTATGGTGTGTGGATGTTTATTGTTCAGAAGTAAGAGTGGAAATGAGACTTGCTAATAGTTATGCCAAGAGACTTGGCACACTACCTCCTGAAGAGTGGGTCAAAGCAAAAGCATACAGTCACTTTCTGTGTCATGAGGTTGCTCAGCCACTTCAAAAAAAGACCTGCATACTCTTTCTTCCCAATGCCTGAGGTCACTGAGGAGCTACTACACATAAAAACCTATTTCAAGCCATGGGGAACTTAGTGACTTACTAAAACCCTGTCTCAAAATAAAAATTAAAAAAGGCTGGGAATGTAGCTCGGTACCAAGGTTCTGGGTTCACCCTCTCCCCAACCCAGTACTGTAAAAAAAGGAAACAAAGGAATAGAGGTGGGGAGGGAAGGAAGGGGACAAAGACAGAGAAACAGAGAGAGAACAGGGAACGTTAAACATCTATTAGAATGACCAAAATAAAAGCACTGATAACACCAAATAATGGCAAGGATGAGAAGTAACAGGAACCCTTATTCATTGCTAGTGGGGATGCAAAATGGTACAGCCACTTTGGAAGAAAGTTTAGCCATTAACTACAAAATAAACATACTTTTGGCATATAAACCAATAATTATAAATTAAAGACTTAAGTCCCTACAAATCTGCTGTATATAGAAGCTTTATTCATGATGGCCAAAACGTGTATGTCTTTCAGAGGCGAGTGGATAAACTGTGATTCATGCATACAATGAAATACTATTCAGAGCTAAGAAGAAATGAGTCATCAAATCACAAAAAGACATGAAAGAAATTTAAATGTATATTAGTAAGTGAAAAAAGACATTCTGAAACGTCTAAACATTATATGATTCCAATTACATGACATTCTGGAAAAAACAAAAACATGGAGACAGTTAAATGATCAGTGGTTGCTGGAAGCTGGGGGAGAGGAAGATTCCATATGATCTATTGGAAACTATCTTGTATCTTGTAATTGTGGGTACATTTCCATGCACATTTGTTAAAATACCTGAAATGTACAACACCACGGGTAAATCCTGGTGTAAATTCTGGACTTTGGATAATAATGACAAGTCGATGTAGGCTATCAATTGTAGCGAATGTGCCAGGCTAGTGAGGGACGTTTGTAGTGAAGAGGGAAGGAAGCATATGGGAATTCTCAATACTTCCCACTCAATTTTGATGTGAACCTAAAACTTCCCTAAAAAATTAAGTCTATTAAAATTAATGCTTATAATAAACACCTATGTACCCATGAATACAAATGTACATATGACTCTGTTGAGAAAGAACATCAAAATTCTTAATTCAAGGTCACAGCATCAGTATTGGTAGTTGCTAACAATTTTCCTGCTGATTTCAACAGAAAATTATGTGTTAAATGTTACTTATTAACTTGCAGAATTTCTAGGGAAAGCAGGGAACTTGATCTGAATAGCTCACCTTGAAACTGCAGAGGAGAAATGCTCGGCCACAGGACAGACAGGGCACCACTGCCACCAACCGCTTGGCGCTGAATGCACAAGGGACCCGATGCCAGCAACTGGCCCAGGAGCCCCCGAAGGACCAGATGCTTTCACCAGCACTTGCCACATGATCAGTCTCCCCACAGCTTCCTCCTTATGTTGCTTTCTTTTCTATCCAAATCTTATACTACTGTGTGTGACTGGCAGTACCTGCATCACATTCTTCCAAAGAGACTGAGAAAAATATTTTAATACCATCATGAGATGGAGCTACCGATGCGAAAAACCATCAAAATGCTAGAAACCTAGAAAGTAACTCAGGTGCCAATTTAACAGCAATTACTGTCAGGATAGGACAAGTCGAAATAGCAAAAGCCAGAAAGGCCCAACAGAGAATTAGATATTATATGTAGGATTTTTTAGCTCATTGGAGAGGTCAGGATGGAGATAGATATAGATAGATAGATGGATAGATAGATAGACAGACAGACAGACAGACAGACAGACAGACAGATATGAATATAGGCATAATATAAGGTGATGGTTAGAGCCACAAGAGTACATGAGAAAAACCGGGGAGAAAATGTACAGTGAGAAGGGCAAAGGGCCAGGACAAAGCCCTTGTAATCATCAATCTTGAAGAATACAACAGAGTGTGAGAAAGTCATGAAGAAAGTGAAAACTACACCAAGATCATCAACTTCCAAGAAGGGAGGATTGTCAGGGTTGGACATCAGCCATGAATTCCCATAAGATAAATGAGAATAAGATAATGAGATTTTAAAATCTCATTAGATGCAGAGATCTAGAGACTGCTGTGGCCCACCATAGCTGTAAGTCTATTCTGACACTTTCTCAGTGACTCAAAATAGTTGATGTTGACTCCTCCCTTGGCTAGTTAGCTTCTAAATCACAGGAATGATGTTTAATCATTCAGAAACCCAGTACTTACTACAGTATTTGGGACAGGGATTTCAGTAAATGCTGACCTACCCAAACTGATATTTGAAGTTTCCCTTTTAAAGTCAATGCAGCAGGTGAAGGGTAAAATTTACAAACATTCAGATTTTCAGACTTCTTGGCCTCATGGCTCCTTGACTCCTCTAACCCAAAATCACTTATATTTAGCTTCTTGGGGGTCACAAGTTCAGATGAATCTTCCTTCCTCACTTTTTGTAACTCTCACTTTTCAAATAAAATAGTTCCCTTGTCTTTAACAAGGTAATGATAATAATAGCAACAACAATAACACAAGCAAAAACATTTTTAGAATAGTTCGTATTTTTCAAAATGTTTACATACTTGTAACTCCAAATAAATGCCAGCAACAGAATTGTGAAATGAAGGTTTTTATTTTTCCTGTCTTATAAGGAGATGATGTGACTGGCCTAAAAGTCAGTCAAACTTAGAGAGAGGTTTCCTCTGGACTCACCGAGGTCCTCTGCCTTCAAATCCCAAGCTCAGTTCTCTCTGCCACACTAGCTAGGCTGGCCCACAGGGATTTGAGCTCTATCATTTTAAGCCTCCAGACTCATCTGTGATAAGCATTTTTCTAGCTCTCATTTATCATGTTGGCATCTGTTGCTAAAGCTGGTCAAAGTGGGTATTAGTCATTTCAAGGTATTCAATTCAAATCTGTGGAGATGATTTCTTAAAACTTCGGAGGAAAAAATTCAAAGGCTTACATCTTGACGCACAGAGTAAGGAGGATATCTTTTCTAAGTATCTGGGGATCAGAATTCTGGCCTGTCTAGTTTACTTGACATCTGAATCCCTCCTACATTTAGAAGAGTGCAGGTGTGAACAGGACCTAGGGTAAATCATAGCATGGTGGCAGCTTCTGTGATACTGTAGGGACAGGGGAACTTTAGGCAGGGCTAGAACGGGAGCCTCTTGGAGAAGAGATATAGGGCACTTTATTAAGAGCAAAAGCAGGTTGCAGCAGCTCCTGCGGTTAACACTGCCAGCAAGGGTGGCAGCCTGCAGCCACTCATGGTTGACACTGCCAGCAAGAACGACAGCTTGTGGTCACATTTCCTCTCCCGCTATACTCTGCAAGGCTGCTTTTACAGAAGTTAGAAAATAAAGAAAGCTTGACCCCAGACCCTAATGGAAAGTCCCCAGAGACCCTTCCGCATGTTCCCTAGTAACAAGCCAGTTGACCAATCAAGTAGTGACACCCTCAGCTGAGAGAAGTCAGGGTGCCCCCCTACCCAGTCAAGACCTATAAAGCTGTGTAACTAGACTGTGTCCAATGGTGGCTCAGTTTCGGGCACTCCTGCTTCTCTCACTGAGAGATAGCAGCTTTGTATTTGCTTTGCTTATCAAAAGTTACTCTCGCTTTGGCATTGTGGTCTCAATCTGACTCTCCTTCAACCTTCTGCGTCGGAGCAGAGTCAGGCCGGGGAGAGGCACCACCTCGGTGCCCGACACGCCCACCAGGGGCAGCCTGACTACCCAAGACCCCCGGGAGCTCTGACAACACTAGTTTGACGATACTACAACTAACAAAGCTACACAAAAGAATAGTGGGGCTGCCCAGCAGGGATAGCAAAAGCAACAGCTACTGTCTGTTTTCCCCAAATTTCACAAATGCTCTCTCACACACACACAAACACACATATACACACTCAGATTAGAACAGAGAACTCAATTTGCAGACTATAAGGACCCATTCCCGATGGTCCACAGCAAAAAAGCGAGACAAACTAAATAATTTTACTCAAAGTAGATCAAGCAAAACTGTGACCTGAGCTATTGTTTTCTTTTTAAATGTTCTTTAATTTTTTAATACTTCAAATGGCTAAGAAAATGGGGTAATATTCTTTAGTTTTAAGATATTTAATTCAGTTCCTTTCCAAAATCCAGCTGTCAGATGGCTCAGCTCTTGGTTCTTTCCTAATAGAAGTAAACTCAAAAGAAAGACATACTGTTATGGAAGGGAAACTAAGAAGACTGCACACTGGGGCTGTAAGGCAGAAATGGGCAGGGTCAGAACAATGGGCCCAGAGGCAAGGGCCAGGCAGGCGGGACTCAGTCGAATGGCCCAAAGTGTCCAAGCATGAAGCCAGCTTCGATATAGCCTTGGCTCTCTAATTCGGTGGCCAAGGCAAATCATGGAATGTGAACATGGGATAGTGGATAAGACAATATCCCGCAGAGCCATGTCACCATCCCAAGAAGGGGTAAAGAAACAGGGCTTTGCCATGGTCACAGGCAGAGCTTTGCCACAGAACCAGAGGACATGCTTTAAAATCCTGTTTTGTTTCTTCCTGAGTATCTGGGCCTCCTCTTCAACCTGTTTCTCTTTTATAATGAGGTATAAAGAGGGATGTTTGTACCAACTTTTATGATTGTGAGAATCACAGCAAATGTTCGTAAAGTACCCTGTGCAGTACTTCAGCAGACAGGAAATGAAGGTAAGCCATTACAATTATTATAATGATCTATCCTTTCACCACAGGATAGCCAGTGGTAGCTGAGAACGTGGAGAATACAGAAAGGCTGGCCCAAACTAGCAGGAATGGAATCAGAATTAGGATTTGGGACTCTTAAGAAGTATTTTATTCTATAATTACACAAGGTACTGACTACCCCCATAGATTGGGCTTCTTGTTATTATTGCCATTGTTTTGATTTGTTCTATTTTTTTTTTCTTAAACACAAAAAAATACCCAGGTATGCTTCAGAGTAGCTATTATCATCTCAAGCATCTGGTTAGCAGAGTCTCTTAAAGGTAAATTTCTGCTCAGTTATCAAATGGGAGATTGGTATGTAAAGGAAAAAGTCACCCACTACAAATCACTTCAAACAGTGAAGGATAAAGTAGGACCAATCACTGCTTTCAAATCACAAATTACTTCAAAAGACATATAACATCATTAGAAATTAGACAAGAAAGACTATCTGTGGGAAGAAATGTAGGTTCTGAGTTCTTTCTCGTGTAAGTTTTGATATGGATTTTTCTGAACAGGTCTGCACTGAAAAGCAAACCACCAGTATAAACACTTAACATTTACTTCAAACACCTGTCAGGGAATCATTTCTGTATCAAACATAGGCTACAAATGCAAGGGCAATAAAACTGAAATAAGTTTATTTTGCAAGTCTACTCAAAGAAGTCATATTAAATAAACATCAAAAAACATTTGGAGATAGTGAATACCATTTTTCCATCCAAGTCTTAGATTCATCGAAGGATAATAAATAGGACATTGATAAGAGCTATAAAAATGGCAAAGGAAGCCAACAAATTTTATAAGCCCAAAGTCACAGTGGAGAAAAGATCGGAATCCAAAAAATAAGAGGAAATTTGTTCTTCAAAATTTTTGTTCTTTTCTAAAATTAATATTTAGACTGTACTAAAATGTTCTGATGTCCTAGAACTGTAGCAATCATTTGTGGAAACATAAATCATATTTACTCATGCACTTTTCCCATTTTGCTTCCCACATTCATTCTCAAATAAGGGAAGTGGACAGCTGGAGAGCAAAGGGAGCAATCTGTCAGGAACGTGGCTATAGAACGAAGCTGACAGACAGCTGCTATCTTGGTAATGGCTGGTATCTTGATGTTCTCCAGAGAAACAGAACCAACAGGATATAATATAATATAGGTTTTATGGAAATTAACCCATGAGACTATGGAGGCAAAAAGCACCCATGATATGCTGTCTACAAGCTGGAAAGCCAGAAAAATGTGTGGTATATTTCAGTTCCAGTCCAAAGACCTCATAACAAGAAATACCAGAGTCTGAGAGCAGGACAAAGTGGGTGTCCCAGCCGAAAATGAAGCATATTCGCCATTCCTCTTCTTTTTTATTCTTTTCAATCCCTAAATAGATAGGATGAGTCCCATTCACATTGGTGAGAGAAATCTTTACTCCATCCATCCAAATACTCATCTTCTCCAGAAGCACCCCTCACAGACACGCCCATAAATAAAGTTCAACTAGCTATCTGGACATCCCCTTGGCCTAGTCAAGTTGACACATAAAATGAACCATCAAGAGAATTTCTCAAGAGAGGAAGCAAGAGAGGAAGCAAGCTAGCAAGAGAATTCCTCAGAGTGATAATTTGTATTACTCTCTGGGATAAAGAAATAAAAATTTTGAAGTGTTCCAAGAAAATCCAGGAAATGGAGAGAAGAGCCTCACTGGAGGAGAATAAAGCTGAGCACTCTGGTTGCCACCAATTGCAGACACAACAGACTTAACTGGTGAAAATGCCACCACTGGCTGATGTGGGAAGATCTCTGTATCTACTATAACATCCTCTGTGAAATTTTCATAGTCTACCGGCTCTCCAAGTAAGTGGATTCTCTAAGAAACAGTAAGGAAGGGTTGGGTCTGCACCCAGATGGCCACTGTATTAACACGGACACAGCAGTTGTGGCTTCTGGAGCCGAAGAGTGAGAGCATGAGTGATATCTAGTTACAGAACATGGGGAGCACAGAAATCAACCCTCAGACATGCACCCAACACCTGCTTCATGCTTGAAGAAAGCTTGCTGGCTGATGTAAGGAAACCAAGGACAAATATGGGAAGGAAGGAGACTCTAGAACAAAGTAAAAATCCACCACTTGGCATGAATAATAAAACCATAGAGTAAAGCCTGATTTTCTCAAATCTCTTTAGCTCTATAAGCAACCTGCTTGCTACAATAGCACAGGAATCTAGGGAAATAGTTACTGAATTTTTCCTACCAATCTATCAAAATCAAAGTGCATCTGTTTTCACTTGTCTTTTATGTTTCAGGTCTTTTCTATTCCCTATCCTCACCTCTCTCAACCTCTTTTACTTCAACTTTCTGCCCAAGAACATGAAGAAAAAATACATTGTCGTATACGATGTGGGTGTTTGTATCTCGTAACATTACAGCTTTTCATTCAAAGGGCAACAAATAAAATAAAAGAGAGCTATCTCTCAGAATATGGACTTGTGGTCCGCGGTATGTCCTATCCAGTCAGTTTTGTGCTAGAAATTGTGAATAATTCAGAAAACGTTAGGATCCCTTCTCTTAATAAATTTATTGTCTTGTCATTTTAGTGTAAATGTCTATAATATGATAGAATAACTGTAATCAGCAGTGGAATTTACTTGTTCCTGGATTTTTCAGGCAAGATTTTATGGGAAAAAAAATCTATGAGCAATAATATCTGTATAAAAACAAGATTAACTCAGAGGCCTGGGGATTTAGCTCAATGGTTAGAGTGCTTGCCTAGCAAGTGCAACGCCCTGAGTTCAATCTCCAGCACCAAAAAAAAAAAAAAAAGATTAATTCAATACAAGGTACAGAAATGGTTGAAAAGGAACTGAGTTCATATTCATTAACCTAAAATTTAACATTGTATTAGAGAGTAAGAGAAGAAAAAAATAGTACAAAAAGTCTCCTTCAGTATGGCCAAGAGGAACATATGAACTAAGTTTCAAATCCAATCTTTCCAACTTGCAAATTAAATCTTTCCATGGTGACCTTGTTCCTGTCCCTGCTCTTCCTGTCCCTCTGACTGTGACCTCAGTACTGGTCACAATCTAAACTCCAGCTAAGTGGCTATCACAGGTCAGGGCATATTTTTTCTCATAAATACCATTTTAATGCCCTAACACTGCCTCACAAAGGGAAATAAGTTAACACAACTGGAGACAGAAAGATAAAAACAACTTCTTAATATGTTAATAAGATAGTCACCCTCAGGTGAATAACTACAGATCCCACTGACCTTTTAGCCTTTACTTTTTAGAGTTTTATTAAAATTTAATAAAACTTACAGGCAATTACACAAGCTTACAGACCACAATTAATTGTACCTTTTGCTTATGACAGTGAGCAATGTAAACAACCACCTACATACAGAAGTAAGCCAACTATATAAAATTACTATAGTGCCCAGTGTACCTGTCACTGATTTAAGTTTGGGTTATTAGGTTCTTATTTTTAAGATATCATTATTCCTCTGGATTCCCATTCCCTTCCCCTTTTGCCCTCTTCTTGTTCCCTTGAACCCTTTGTCTATTAGCTTATGTCTAACATTTCATCTTTTTGTATCCATTGTTTACTCTTTTCTTTTGTTTACATTTTACCTCACTAAATGAGGGATATCATGTGGTATTCCAGATTGCAAGACTGATTTATTTTATTCAACATTATATTTTCCAGGTCCATCCATTTTCCTACAAATGACTCTAGTTTGTCATTCTTTATAGATGAATAGTATTCCGTTATGTATAGATACCACATTTTGTTTATCCAGCTATCCATTGATGGGTATATGGGTTGCTTCCAGAATTTAGCTATTACAACTTGTGCTGCTATAAACATTCTGGTGCAAGTATCTCTGTAGTATGATGTCTCTAGCTCTTCAGGAAAGATACCTAGTAGGGGAATGGTGGGGTCATATGGGATTTCTACATTTAGACTCTTGAGAAATCTCCATACTGATTTCCATAATGGCAGTACTAGTTTGCATTCCCATCAACAGCATAGGAGGGTTCCCTTTTTACCACAGCCCCACCAGCATTTGTTATTGACTTCCTAATGATTGCTATTCTTTCTGGGGTAAAGTGGAATCTTAAGAGTTGTTTTAATTTGCATTTCTCTAATAGCCATAGATGTTGAACATTTTTTCATATGTTTATTGGCCACTTGTATTTCTTCTACTGTGAAGTATCTGTTCATTTCTCTGGCCCATTTCTTGAGCGGGTCATTGATTTTAGGTCGTTTAATTTTTTTGAGTTCTTTGTATATTCTAGATATTAGTCTTCAGTCTGAGGAGTAGCTAGCAGAGATATTTTTCCCATTCTGTGGGTTTTCTCGTCACCCTCCTAATTGACTCTTTTGCTATACAGAAACTCTTTAGTCTAATGTAGTCCCATTTGTTCATTTTTGTTGTTATTTCCTGTGCAATTGGGGTTCTGTTTAGGAAGTCCTTTCCTACTCGTATGTCTTCAAGTGTTTTACCTATTCTGTCTTCCAGAAGGTTTAATGTTTCTGTCTTGATGTTTAGATCTTTGATTCATTTCTATTTTAATTTAGTATATGGTGAAAGATATGGGTCCAGTTTCATTCTTCTACAGACTGACAACCAGTTTTCCCAACACCATTTGTTAAATAGGCTATCTCTCCTCCAACGTATGTATTTGTATCCTTTGTCAAAGATCATATATTTGAATATGTCTGGAGAAGTTTCTGTGTCCTCAATTCTGTTTCATTGGTCTACATGTCTATCTTTATTCCAGTACCAAGCCGTTTTTATTACTATTGCTTTGTAGTATAGCTTGAAGTCTGGGATTGCTATGCCACCTGCTTTGGTTTTATTGCTCAGTATTGCATTTGCTATTCGAGGCTTCTTCCATTTACATATAAAGTCTAGGATTGTTTTCTCTAGATCTCTGAAGTATGCTGTTGGTATTTTGATTAGAACTGTATTGAATCTGTATAACAGTTTTGGAAGTATGGCCATTTTAACAATATCGATTCTACCTAACCAGGAGCAAGGGACATCTTTCCATTTTCTGGTATCCTCTTCAATCTCTTTTTTTCAGAGTGCTATAGTTTTCTTTGTACAGGTCTTTCACTTCTTTAGTCAGGTTAATTCCTAAGTATTTCATTTTACTTGAAGCAACTGTGAATGGTATTGTTTTCATAATTTCCTTCTCATCCTGTTCATGTACTAAGAGAAAGAGAGAAATGACCCGTATAAATGCAATTACAAATGACAAAGGTGAAATCACAACAGATGTTGTCGAAATCCAGAAGATAATGAGTAACTATTTTGAAAAACTGTATTCCAACAAACTAATAAATACAGAAGAAATGGACAGATTCCTAGACACAAACGAACCACCAAAACTGACACAAGAAGACATCAATATACTCATCAATAATCAAAGACATCAATATACTCAATCACAAGCAAAGAAATTGATTTAGCAATAAAGAATCTAAAAACTAAAAAAAGTCCAGGACCAGATGGATTCACAGCCAAATTCTATACAACTTTTAGAGAAATTATATCACCAATACTCCTCAAGTTGTTCCAGGAAATTGAAAGGGATGGAGTGCTTCCGAACTCATTCATGGAAGCTAGTATCACCCTGATCCCAAAACCAAAGATCCAACTAAAAAAAGAGAACTATAGACTAATCTCCTTAATGAACATGGATGCAAAAATCCTCAACAAGATATTAGCAAATAACTAAGCTAAAATCAAAGTGGATCAAAGATCTAAATATTAAAACAGAAACATTAAATCTATTGGAAGATAGAATAGGTCGAACTCTTGAAGACATAAGTGTAGGCAAAGACTTTATGAACAAATCCCCAGTTGCTCAGGAAATATCACAAAGAATCAACAACTGGGACCTGATCTTGTTAAAAAGCTTTTGCACAGCAAAAGAAATTACCAACAAAGTGAAGAGACAACCCACAGGGTGGGAAAAAATTTTTACCAGCTATTCCTCTGACAAAGGACTAACATCTCGAATATATAAAGAACTCAAAAAAATCAGACCCCCAAATTTAAAGACCCAATCCAAAAGTGGGCAGCAGAAATGAATAGACACTTCTCAGATGAAGAACTAGAAACAGCAGATAGACATATGAAAACATGTTCAACATCACTAGTCATTCGAGAGATGCAAATTAAAGCAACCCTGAGATTCCACCTCACTCCACAAAGAATGGCTGTTATCAACAAATCAGCCAATAACAAACGCTGGAGGGGCTGTGGAGAAAAAGGAACACTTCTCCACTGTTAATGGGAATGTAGACTGGTACAACCGCTATGGAAATCAGTGTGGAGATTCCTCAGGGAACTAGGACTAGAGATTCCACTTGACCCAGCTATTCCCCTTCTTGGTATCTTCCCAAAAGAATTAAAAGCATTATACCACAGGGATATATCCACACCCATGTTTATAGCAGCACAGTTTGTAATACCTAAATCTTGGAAGCAGCCCAAATGCCCATCAACAGCAGAATGGATTAAGAAAATGTGGTTTTTCTATACAATGGAGTACTACTCTGCCATAAAGAATGATAAACTTCAGATATTCCTAGGTAAATGGTTGCATTTTGAGACCATACTCTTAAGTGAAATAAATCGGACACACATGTTTAAATACCGCATAGTTTCTCTGGTGTGAGAAACTGAAGTGTAAATAAAGACTAAAATGTATTATATTGGGAAAGGGAAGAAAATGTCCAAATGGGGAAGGGAACAAGGGAGGGGGAAAGGAACAGAGGGACAAGAGAAATAAGAAATGGACAGAAAAAATGGAATCAAATCTTTCGTAAATAGGGAGGGAGGAGGGGGTGAGGGGAGGGGAATGGAAAGAAAAGAAGTAACAAGATATATCATGTACAGGTACAAATTCCCTATGATGAATGTTATCAATATGTACATCTAAAATGTACCATTAAAATAAAATTCAAAAAAAAGATATTAGCAAATAGAATACAACATATTATTAAAAAGCTGATATATCATGATCAAGTAGGTTTCATCTCAGAGATGCAAGGATGGTTTAACATAGGAAAGACTATAAATGCAATTCACCACAGAAATAGGAGCAAGGTCAAACACCACATGATCATATCAATTGATGCAGAAAGGCCTTCAACAAAATCCAACACACCTTCCTGATAAAAACGCTGAAGAAAATAGGCATAGAAGGACCACACCTGAATATGATACAGGCTATTTATGACAGACCAACAGCCAGTATCATAGTAAATGGGGAAAAACTGAAAACATTCCTTCTAAAATCAGGAACCAGGCAAGGATGTCCACTATCACCTCTGTTATTTAACATAGTACTTGAAACTTTAGCCAGAGCAATTAGGCAAGAAGAAGAAATAAAAGGAATATGTATAGGAAAGGAAGAACTCAAATTATCACTGTTGGCAGATGACATGATACTTTACATTGAAGACCCAAAGAGCTCCACCAAAAAGCTCCTAGAATTAATAACCAACTTCAGCAAAGTAGCAGGATATAAGATCAACTTGCAAAAATCATTAGCATTTGCATATACCAACAATGAACAGGATGAGAAGGTACTAATCTATTTAAGAGTTTCGGGGGACTAAATTATTAGAAATGAAGGGCCAGCAAGTGATCAATAACAGGAAATTTACAGTGGAAAATTTGAATAATTAAATGAAATATTTGAGATGTTAAAACAAATGAAGACTTGCTAACAGGCAAGGATTTGGCATGCTAGACACAATTACAAAATAGATGATCATATTATTGGATTTTTAATATTGTATTTTACTTTAAAGTTTCTTTGAGTAGAATACATTATTAATATGATTAAAATTGAAGTTCGTTCATTTTTAATTTATATCTACAATTTTTAAAGTATTGATACAGTTTTAAGATGGAGTTTCAGTTTCTTTCTTTAATTCTTTCTTCCTATGGTACTGGGAATTGAACCTAGTACCTTACAACTAATCTATATTCCCAGCCCTTTGTTTTGAGACAGAGTCTCACTATGTTTTCCTGACTGGTTCAAACTTGTGATCCTCCTGCCTCAGCCTCCAAGACTACAATAATTAGAAGGCAATGTTCCTCTAATAGAATGAAACTCTGATTTCATATTGGTTATTCACAGAAAAGCAAGGTTTCTACAACAAAAATTTTCTTTACAAACTTGGTGCACCAGTTATTTTAGGTGATGGAAATTAAATTTTTTCTATATAACAGAATATTAACCAATTTAAGAAGTAGCTCACTGCGCTTGATACCAGAAAAGCCACTTGATATAAAATGAGACCAAAGAAAACCAAAAGAAAGTTAAATAGATTTTAACTAACAAGTTATGTCTTTCTGGAAAAAGAAGAAATTTTATTTCATTTTAACTGATACTCTAAAAAATGTAGATGCAGAAATTAAAAAGTTTAGTTCAAATTGTTTAATTTGCCAGAATGCAGGAAAAGCAGTGAATTTGCTAATGTATTTCAATGAGAATAATTACAATAACTTAAAAAGTATTTTTCTCTTCTTCCAGATTTGACTTATTTCCCATGCCACCATTCTGAGATAAATGAGCATAGTACAAGCCCCATAATTTATAAATGTGAATTTTCAAATGATTCATCATAACCCTACCAGATTTGGGAATCATCAACTATTTCAAATATTATAACATGACAATAAAATATTTTCTTTCACATCTATTAGTAAGCCTAGTATCACCTATAGGAAAATGGATAGGTTTGTATTTGTGTGTGTGTGTGTATGTGTGTGTGTGTACACGTCCACTATAGGAAACCTAACTTAAAGAGTGTGATTTGGTTTAAGGAAATTGAGCACAGGCTATGGTACAGGATATCTGAATTCTAACTTAGTCCAAAAAAGTCCCTCTATAATATTTGTTCTCATTCCGAAAAGCAACCCCCACTTCATTTTCTTTATCATAGCATTGTTTATTTTCTTCACAGCACTCATCCAGGAATGAAAATATTAGGTTTTGTTGTTTCCTTGTTTGTCTGTCTTCCCTGATTAGAATGTAAGATCCTCTAGCCTGATGTTAAGCAGCTAACCATTATTGCTACAAATATCTCAAATAAATCAACTTTAAAGACATGAAAGCTTTTCTTTGACTCGTGGTTTCAGTAGCTCTGGTCTCTACTGTCAGTAGACCCTGTTACATTTGGACCTGTGGCAAAGGCAGAACATCACGACAGGACCTCATGGTGGAACAAGCTGCTGAACTCCTACGCAGACAAAGACCCTGGCTCTGGTCTTTCCCTGTGCCAGGTGGAGTGGGTATGCAGCACATCCCTCCCCCTCACATCCCTTTGCTCCCCTCCTCCCCACAATGGACTCTGACAACTTGCTTTAGTGACTTCCCTGGTTATCAAACCAACAGTCTGCACTGCAACATGAATGCAGCCAGACAGTCAGCATGCCCTCCCCGACTCCTGCCACTTAAAATGATACTGTTGAAGAAGGGAGAGAGAGAGAGCACCCTGGAGTAGCTAAGATCCACTTTGCATACCCAACGTTCACAGCAAGCGTTCAGCCCTGCCCCTCACGGAAACAGGCCTGCAGCTGCTATACAGGTAAGCAGCACTTCAAACACCTCTCGGGTTTTAGTCTAAGAGGGTTCCCCTCTCTGTACTGATCCCCCAAGCTACAGCACAGGCCTTGTTAAATTAAAAGACTCCTTTTGGTGTTCCTGTCGACCATGATTTATTTCTTGAGTAGCATGGGTTCCAGAAGTCGTATAAATCTATAGTGGTATCTTGGTTCATGATCACTTCTGTTCACAAACAATTCAGTTCTCAAACAAAAACATTCCACACAAGTTTGCTTCCCTTCACAAACTCCGCATCAGGTGACAAACACAACCACAGCCATCTTCCCCCAAGTCATAAAACAAAGTAAGCTCATGAACCAAGGTACCACTGTATATGAGATTTTTATCCTGGGTGGACAGAACTGTCTTTTCAAAAGAAAAAGCAATAAACACTCAAAGCCATTAACACCTGTAAGATTCATTACAAGATTTTGAGAGTTGGCTGGAATCTCTGTGTTCTGATAAAGGTCTAACTCCCTCCAGGGCATGCCTGTTGCTGCAGGGTCTGGCTAACCTTGCACGAACAGCTTTACTATCAACAAGAATTCACCTAGATATGCACTCTGGTGACATTCTAGCTCCTAGCCAGACCCGGGGTGAACGCCTGAGTTAAAGTTGTACAGGCCTACTTAACAGGGAGTCTTCCTTTGTCAGAGCACAGATAAATACAGGCACAGCACCCAGGTGCTTTCTCTTTTTTTCCTTTGTCTTTCGCACCCTTAAGACTGCTGGATGCCCCTGTGAGCTCGCTGGGGCTGCTGGTCCCCCTTTGTCCGCACCCCACAATGGCTCCTGATCTCTTCTTTCACACCATTACAAGGGCTGCTGGCCCCTCCCTCATGGCTGCTGCTTCTCTCAGCCAAAGGTAAGATCTCTGCTTGAACATACTCCTGTGCTGCAGATTGCCAGTAATAGAAACGATGGATTAGTGGTATGATTTCCTAGAGTTTCCCCCTTTTCTCTTACTTTATTGTTATTAAATAACTTAATTGATCTTTGTGAGTGGTATCTTGTCTCCTTCCCGGCGAATCAAGCCCAAAGGCAGGAAGGCCATACACGGACAACAGCAGTTTTTTTTTTCCCTTGCTGTTACACCACCAAATAGCTCCAGAGACCAGCAGCCAATGAAGATGCACCTGAGGGGGAGGGCCAGTGGCTGTGTGTGTCAACTATTTGCTTCCAGCATCACCTGGTGTCATATGGCGACATCAGGCCAGCTAACAGAAAACTGCACTTCACCACTTCATGAATAGAGGGGGAAAAAACCATCCTAGGCTGATTGACAACACTATCTCTGGCAATTAGGAAGCACAGGTAAGAGGGAGAGAGCAAGATATCACACAGTTCCCCCCAATTCCCTTTGAGAGCCTGCCTCCAGTTTCCTAAAACCCCACTAGCCCCCCTCTTAAAGGTTCCACAATCTCCCAACAGCACCAAGCTAAGGACCAACCCCAATGTGTGGGGGACATTCCAGATCCAAACTACAGCAAGGACACACATGCTGTCATTCTTGGTCATTGTCAGAGCCTCAGCATATAGAACAATGTCAGCAATAGTTTACAAAAAAGTTATGGAATGAAAAAATGAGTTGATGGTGTTTTCTGGAAAACATCGTTAGGATCCTATTCAATTCTTAAGAGGAGAAGGAGGTGGTATTCATTTAAATCACTAGACTATTCCTTCAGAATTCTAGTTGTAGTAATGGGAAAGAAAAGAGTAGCCCCTGACATCAGAAGCTGGCCTGGATCTTTTGAGTAGATCCTGCGATTCTCCCTCCAGACATGAATGATCTCAGAATACCTCTTCTGACAAGGCTACTCTGACACCATGATAAAATAAGATCAAGCAAGGCTGCTTCATAATTTTATCTATGTACAGAAAAATACAGGTCACTGTGCCAGCACAAATGTCCCATGTTTTGGCCAAAATGAGGATGTTATTTATTTATCAATTATAGCTTTATTCTCCTCCAGTCTCTCCTCCAAATAGATATGAGTCCCTGAAGTACCTAATCATAGACTGCCCTACTTTTTATAATATCCAATTCAGAGTCAATCCCTATTTCCCGACCCCTTCCTCAAATCACTCAAGCAGACACTCAATCCTATAAGTTATTTCCCATGATTCCCATGGTTTATATTTTTCATAGAAGAAACAAGCCAAACCTGTTCATCTATAGGAAAGTGTCTGCAGCTCTTTGGCTGGACAGCATTAATGGGGCATTACACACACGTGCACACACAAACATACACACACACACACACACACACACACACGCACACACACTCATGGAGCATGAGACCAAACAAGTTAAAACAGAATGATTATAAAATGTCAGCTACTGTTATGTATTTTATTAATAAAAGCGATAATAATAGCTACCACCGCTTGAACCACTACACCATGCCAGGCATGTGCTTTATCCATTCAGTCCTGATAACATTATGAGATCAGAGGTGTGATCAAAATATATGGTGAATGTTTAATTTTAAAACAATTTTTATTATAGTAAAAGACACATTGCCATTAGTCCACATCAAAATACTTCCTCCCACTTTGAACACACTTATCCAATCATTCTTGCCATTTTCTCAAGCAATTCTGGAAGTCTTCTTTCATGAGTGTGTTTAATAGGTGTGATCAAAAGGATGGTGAATGCTATTGTCCACTGCCATTCAATGGAAAAGCAGGCTTGTCAAATCAGCATGGTGTTCTTCATCCACCTTTTTCACCAGATCTTGTTCACACAACTTCTGGCTCTTCTCTAAAGCCAAAATGACCGTGAA
Organism: Hystrix cristata; assembly: GCA_004026905.1. Classification (NCBI taxonomy): domain Eukaryota; kingdom Metazoa; phylum Chordata; class Mammalia; order Rodentia; family Hystricidae; genus Hystrix; species Hystrix cristata. The sequence goes on from PVJO010004834.1 coordinate 29,631, forward strand.
AGGTAAACAAATACTTTTAATCAATTCAGAACACTGAAACAGCCACAGCACAATAAAATACACTCCTGAAAGAAGACTTCCAGAATTGCTTCAGAAAGTGGCAAGAATGATGGGATAAGTGTGTTGGAAGTAAGGGGAATTAATTTTGAGGGGAATTAAGGTCAATGTGTCTTTTACTGTAACAAAGTATCTTAAATTAAACATTCACTATATTTTTCAATAATGTCTCATAGATTATATCATCTTCCCCCCATTTCACAAATGAGGAAACTGAGGCTTAGCAAAGTAACTCTTGCTTAAGTTCACACAGCTAATAAGTGATGTAACCAGACATTATACTGACGTCTTTCATGGTGGCAGGTTTTCAGAGGAAGTTAAATTTAAAACTACTATATTTTTAAACTTTCTTGACATGTGTTCTATATATGAGAGAAGTAATCTCCAAAACCAAGGAACATAAGAATTTCTGTTCCTGTTCAGAACATCTTGGAGGACTCCCGCCTCTGCTGCAGCGCAGCTTCCACTGCTGCTCTTTGAAGGAGCTTAGTCACCGGCACCAAATTTGCCTCACAAACCAGGTCTCAATTGGTATATTTTTGAATATACCAATTTCTGACATTGTAAGTGTTTCTCTGCTAGATAGAATATGGATTTTGTTCCTGCCAAAGGAAAGATCGTCTTTTCAATAAAAAACAACAGACTCTTTTCCCAACTGTGTTGTGAATGTGCCACAGCCATCACTGAATGGGCTGAATCGACAAAATGCAGCTCTCTTCCCTGAATTAATAATAACCAGGAACAGTGAAATCTGAAGCTAAAACTGGGCAGAAAACAGCAGGATATGTGCCCTGAAAGAAATCAAAAGGAGAAATGTACTGTCCTCCCAAAATGTGACTCTTTTTCTTCTCTTGCTCTGGAGGGAAATCTGCAGGACCCCATAGAAGTGGAATCGCTGCCCTCAAACGCCAAACCAGGTGAGTCGCTGACTAGATTATGAAGAAATTTCTGAAACACTTGGCCCATGTGTAATAATAAAACAAACCAGCAGATAGCCAGGCAAGAGACTCTTCACCACGTCATTCATCTGGCCTTGTTCTACAGGGACAAAGTGAATGCGGATTACAGAGCAGAGGGAAAAGCGACAGAGCCACACAGCGGGGATATGATTTCCTACTCAGGCGTGATGTGAGTGACTAAGATGGAATCACACAACAAGACAACTGGAGAGGTTCCACAAATAGCCAGATGTGAAGATGCTCTCAGGAGGTGAAAGAGGACCCCCGGGTACACTTTCCACATTTCCCACAGGAAGAGCCTTTCTCCACAAGCTATTTCCTCTTCTCTAGTAATTAAGTGGCTGAGGTCCCACCTATGTACTGAGTGGAGTAATTATTTCACAGAACCTACTAATCCACATGCATATTTACTACAAACTCATTACTATATGAGAGGTCTACAACATCATTTTATAACATAGATGAGCCCTTTTCTTGGATAAGGAAGCAGAGATCTATGCCACATTTGTTCATCCTGTTATTAATGATTCCATGCAAAACAAAACTCAAAAGCTTGCTAAAGTCCATGTTTGTTAAGCTGCAATTGAATTACTCTAAATGTACAACTCTCTTAGGAATCACCAGGTCACTGAGATATAGAAAAAAATGTAATGAAATAGTAACAACTAGATTCATTGTAGACAAGGATTATTGGATTCCTCGAGAAAAAAGCAATCTATTGAGTACTTTTTAACATGATTCATTTGTACAGTCACATCCACAAGGTGTTCATATATTTACAGTCATATTTACTTGCCCCTTGTTCTAGTGTGTTAGTTCTTGCTCATTAATTCTTCTTATAATGCATCATTTTTATAGCAGTTTTAAAACAGAAAGAGATGATGAGGACTCTGAACTCATGCAGGCTCCATTTATCATTATACTATTAAGATAACAGAATATACAAAATCACTCCTTAGATTTATTCCAAGCTGTTTCTGAGATTCTGTGATTCAGCTCTAAGTATTTCATGTGTTAATCTCTTATTTCCTCTTTTATTTTCTTAAAATTTTCTATAAAATTCAGATCTGTGCTTCGTGTAAATTTCTGAGCCTCCTTGTGATTTCCATTAAAAAAAAATTGCAGGAGGAAATGTACTATAGCATAGTGACTGCTCTGGATGATGAGATCAGAGTTCATTCTTTTTACAAGTGAAACAGAAAATAATAATGAAAAAATACATTAAAATAAAAGAAATAATAATTCTAACTCATTGCACGAAAACTTGCAGACACTACAGCTTTCCCTAACTTTCCCACACATCAAACATTCTGGTCTTGTAGCTTTCACTCAATGCTTATTAAAAAGCATTTGCAATAATACTTGATAAAAAGAGAAATATCCTAGGTCTGTTCCTTGTTCAGATTGCAGAGAACAACTGGTCCTTCCACGTATCTTTCTTTTCACACACTGCAAACAAGGATGGGATTTGTTTTTTTTTCCTGCTCGTATCCTTTTTCTACCATTGGGAAGCAGGACTCTTAGCCTCTTTACAGAAGAATGACTCTGCCTCTGTATTCTCCAGGCTTAGCTTTTGATCAGTAACTGAATCTGGGAAATTCTCTCTTGCCCAGGCCCATTTTCGAATTCCCTCTATGGTACTTCAGAGATAGAAGGCTGCACAGGGGATTTTGCTTAAAAGAAACATTTAAGTGCATCCAACTGTTAGTTGCAAAATATTATCTCTGTTGCACATTTATATTTTAGTGACCAATATTCTGAGTATTTATTAAATTATTAACTGGGTATCTTAGCTACTTTCCTTCCCCCTGAGATGCAATACTTGGCACTCACTAATTAAAGAAAAAGTTGGCTTTGGCTCACATTTTAGTCCATAGTTAGCAGAACAGCATGGCAGAGGGGCATGATGGAGGCCAGCTGCTCAGGACAGGAAGCAGAGAGAAAAAGGAGGAACTGGGGAGGGAGATAAACCCTTCTAGACCATGACTCCAGGGATCTGCACCTTCCTAAGAGACCCTGCCTCCTAACTGCAAGTGGCTATAAGCCCCCGAGTTCAGTCATCTTCCCAAAGTCCCACCTGATTGCATGAGCCTTTAGGGGGACATCTAGATATAAACCATAACACTGAGTTTCTAGGAATATTTTTTCAGAACTCTTTCTTTTCATGATCACTAACTGCACTCCTGTCTTCCATAGCTTATATTCCGTCCTCACATTGGTTCATTCTGCTGCGTATACTTTCAATGGAATTTTTAATCTCCTGGATATCTGTTTGAATCTGTTTCATGGATTCCATTTCTTTCCTATGTTGGGCATTCATGGTTTCCATCATTTTCCTAAGCACTTCTATTTTTTTTAATCTGTATCTGCTCTTCAGTCACTAATCATGTCCTTCATTCTGGTCACCATCTCCATAGTTATCTGAGAAGTTATTTCTGATTTGATATTTTTCTAGAGCCTCATTCATCTGCTTTGTTACTTCCGCTGTTACCACTTCCGAGATTACAGGTGGGTGGCTTTTGAATTGCTCCACCTCATTGGCCCCTGGGCCCCCATGCCCCTTTGGCAAGCTGGAAGTCTAGGGTTGCATCTTGCTTACTTGTCTTCTCATTTTCTTTTTTTTTTTTTAAGTTTAATTCCTGAGTTGATGCTTATAAATTGCATATGGCAGGTAACTTTGTTGCTAGTATCAAGAATCCTTTGGATATAACTACTTCTCAGAGATGCTGTCCAGGGGCAGCTGGCTTTGGGGGTTTGAGTCTGTTGCAAGATCCTACCTCTTCAATTTACTGGGGCTGAGAAGCTGCTGTCAAATTGGCTAGCCCCTGGTTCTTTGGCACTGACCTATAGTGTTATGACCCTCAGGCAATCTCAGTCTTGGTGTACAAGAAGAACAACTGATTAGAATAATAATTCTGTCACCTTGGCTAAAGTAGTATAATCAGTAATAACAATAGCATCAAACACAGCCTAGAAAATGGTAAACTGTAACAACTATTAATTTGCCACCTTTAACTGCATGAACTAGATTTGTGATAACAACATCTAAAACAAACCAGAAAATTGTGCACAGTAAGTATGCCCTCAATATGGTGACTTTACCCTCAAAGGAGAAAATTCAAAAGGGGTTAAGTGGAAAAAATACAGAAATGAAGAAGAAAAAGAGATGAGAAGCAAGGCTGGAGGATTATGCAAACTTGAGAAACTGGTGAAGAAGACAGGAGGAAAGAGAAGGAAGAAATAAAAACAAGAACAGTACAAAGCAATAACAACAAAAAAAACTAGAAACAATATTCACACTTATATAAAAACAAGAAAAAAAGACAAAGAAGAAGAAAAAGAAAGCAAAAAAAAGGGGGGAAGGGGGGAGAAAAAACAAAGCCCAGCAAGACTATACCTTTAGTTCCACTGAATTTCAGGCTGGTTTCTGGCTCTACAGTTGGAACCCAGTTCATTTGGCCAGCAACACACTGTGTGTCACTTGCCAGCTTAGACTCAGCTCCTTGACTTCCTGCTGACTTGAACTCAGCTCCACCCTGCCCTGACCTGGGAGCTGATAGAGCTACCTGCAGCTCCTCTGAGTTCCAAATCTGAGTTCTCTGAGTTCCGACCAGCCAATTGCCCTCTCCTGGCAGAAGTCTGAACCCGAATAACTCACCAGCCGCACTCTATTCCACCGGTGCATCTCTCTGTGGAGGTCTCTGGGGTCACCAGTGGTCACCATGCATCTGCAGGACCAAGCCACCTCTCCCATGCTACGAGCTGGGGCTCAGAGAGAAAGTGCCATTTGCCACCTCCTTCTTCTGTTCTGAGGTCCCTCTCTTCACTCTCTCTGTGGGCTTCAATTCTCACTTCAGTTCCTTGCTAGGTTCCTCATGTTGCTATATTCCACTATCTTGGCACCAGATCTCAAAGAGGCCATTTCTCTGCTGTTTACCACTCCACCATCTTCCCAGAAGTGTAGGAATAGAGTTCAAATTTGTGATATTGTTTTAGAGAATAAAGACTTAATGCAATCATGATAGAAGAAGGAATTAGGCATAAATCCCAGTATCCTATTTCTTAGCTTCTATTTTAACCATTTTTTTTATTAAAGCAATGGCAGCCATAATTATTTGGCAAAATGAACAGGGAGCAATAAAATTCTGGTTTTCTAGGATGGAGAATATGAAAAAGCTAAAGCAAAAATAAAACAATAGCATTGCCTGCATTTTAGGAAAGAATAAAATTAACATAATCATGTGCAGGCAAGTCTCCCCTTCTCATATTGATAAGAAATTATGCCAGAGGTGATGGCTCATGCCTATAATCCCAGACCTCTGGGAGGCTGAGACAGGAGAACCATAAGTTCAAGCCATTTAGTAATCTATCGAGACACTGCCTCAATATAAAAAGATAAAAACAAGCTGGTGATGTAGCTCAGTACAAAGACAAAGGCCCTGGATTCAATCCCCAGTACCTCCCCACCTCCCCCCTGCCAAAAGAAAAAAAGAGAAAGAAAGAAAGAAAGAAAGAAAGAAAGAAAGAAAGAAAGAAAGAAAGAAAGAAGGAAGGAAGGAAGGAAGGAAGGAAGGAAGGAAGGAAGGAAGGAAGGAAAGAAAGAAAGAAAGAAAGAAAGAAAGAAAGAAAGAAAGAAAGAAAGAAAGAAAGAAAGAAAGAAAGAAAGAAAGAAAAGAGAAAAGAAAAGAAAAGAAAAGAAAAGGAGGAAGGGAAGAAGGATGATTAAATGTTCTAGAATTAAAGTCCAAAGTCATGGTTATTTGACCATGTATAAAACTGACAGTGTTGAAAAGATTCTAGCACAGATCCAAAGTCTAAATATCATGAAGCATCTCTAAAACCGATGACTTTCCTCTTCTCTCTGTAGGGAAACCAAGTAGAATAATTCTGTTGCCCTGACAATCTGCTCAGACCAAGAAAGTTATGTAGAATCTGGTGACAACATTTCATCCCTAATAACTCACGCCATTTCTTAGGCATTCTGCATCTTCCCTAAAAATCATCCAACAACACCCCCAGGACCCCTTACCTAGCCCTCAGCCACAGCACTTCTTTGTTGCATACCTAGACTGCTGTTATTTCTACCTTGCTTTCCCAGTGGTTCATGTTCACAGTCTCTATAAACCTTTACAGCATAAGTACAGGGCACTACCAATCACTTTACAACCTATGATTCTTAACAGCAACAGAGTGATTGACTTGGTAGCTGGTGTTGCTGGGCTCTGCCTGCTTCCCATCACCTCAGCCTCCCCAGACCCCCTGTCTTTAGTGAATAGCACCAGGAACATTGAATTCCCTCCCACTCGGTTATTCTCCTGCTTGGAAACATGCCACAGCTTTCTGTGGGTTAAAAGAACTAGGCTTTTCTTTAGGAGGTATGTTTTGCTCCCAACAATCTGTCATTACTTTCTTTGAAAAGATGACTTTTTGTGATCTTTCTTTATAGAATGTCAATCAAATCAGACAAAAGAAAAAAATGGGCTAAGAAATATTATTATTATCCCTTCCTGGGTTGGCAAAAGAGAAGTTAGTGAGTATTTGTGAAAAGAGAAAGATAAGAGCACAGATCTAAGGGCCATTGGAGGACATGGGTGTATGATTAAGGCATTTTAGGTGCTAAGAAATGTTTAAAGGTTAAAGAAAACTACAGAGTTTTTACATAGTTGAGATGATAAATCCTCCTTACAGATACAATGCACCTCATTTGTAAATTACTGGAGGAGAGCATGGATCTACTTGTTGCAAGGTAGGTGACAGGAACTCTGTTTCAACTGGCTTCAATAAATAAGGAGGTTTATCAGATGACATAGGAGGAAGCCAATATATAGCCAATATGGCTGCAGGCACAAAATGATCAGGGTTCTAGCTCTGTTGGCCTGCAATTTGTTCTGCTCTAAAGTCTTCTATGTATACATTTTGTCCTCAGTTACCTTTCCTTAGCTACAAGATGATCCCATCACAACTGGGACCATTTACTATCTTGTATATTTCTGGTGGGAGAGACAAATTCTTCCTCCATTACAGAATATTAGACCATGCTTGGGACCTTGTTAGATCTCGTGCCTCTCTTTAGACCAATAACAGTGACTGCAGAAATACCACATGCATGTGACAAGTTAGGATCCACCCAAAAGCTGGGGATGGAACTGGTTCCCCTGAATCTCAGGACTAGGTGAGGAAGACTTGATACTTGAAGCAAATCAGGGGCTCAGCCTGTAAGGATGAGTGGAAGGAAAAGACAAGCAACCAATATTGCCCATGGCGATAGCATCATGATCACAAATGCAGATTCTCATGTTCAACAGACCAGCACTCAAATCATAGCTTCAGAACCTAACTTTAATTATTTAACTTTTGTGTGCCTCAGTTTTATATCTGTAAAATACCTCACTTTTTTTTGAGGATCAAATGAGATTGCACATAATGAAGTGGGAACAATGTGTGGGAAGTATTAAGCACTCAATAAATGATGGTTGTATTGAATGTTCATAAGACCACTATTTATTAACAACATTTGTGATGTTGTTATTATCCGTGCCATCATTATTCATTATTAATTATTACAGGCCTCTTTAGAAGCCAAATTTACAGGTTTGGGAGGTTTTTGAGCAGCTAAGGAAACGAGGCTTCTAAGCTGAACAAGAGCGCTTCACTCCAGCATGAGAGGATTCCATATGTAGATACAGGACTAACTATGGGAGAAAGCCATGACACAGATCACAGATGACAGGTCCTTCCATCTCTTAAGAATTTCCTACATGACTCTCATCAAAAAGAACAATTGCTTGCAGACCTAGAACAATTCCTTTGGCAAGTCACAGCACAAACCTGGCAGCTATTCCCAAGAGGACCCCACTTCTCATTTACCAGCTGTTCCTGGTATCCAGTGGTACAAGTGGCTCCTCAGGAAGAATCACCTCGGGAAGTATCACCTATGGAATAATTTCTGTTCCCATCTTATGCATGGAAAATTTGATCCACAGAATCATAAAAACATTTACTCTACCACTACACTTTGAAGCTAAATCATCTACCATCCTCAGTATATAATCCTGGTTTAGTACAGACTGGCTACAAGTGCATTATAAAGTCAAGACAGTGCTCTTTCCCATATCCATGAGTTATCATCCTCTCCAAAGGAGACTGGATGAATGTCTTCCCCTCCCAACTCTCAGGTGTCTTGCTTCCCTGCATTCTGGGAACCACCCTCCCTAGTCAGTACCCTCTTCCATGGAGTTCCAATGATACTATTAGCTTGTGTGAAACTTCAGGCCTTTGGAGCATTTATGTATTTGCCTTTATTCCTGTGTCAGCTTTCTATTACTGTAACAAGAGTGATAATCAACTTATGAAGACGAAGGTTTTATTTTGGCTCACAGTTTTAGAGTTATCAGTCAATAGTCATGTGCCCTGTTGCTTTAGGCCTACAGTGGCACAATACGTTATGGTGGAATAGTGTGGCAGAGGAAATGGCTGACCTCATGACCAACAAACAAAAAAGAGAGGTAAAAGAGGCCAGGGTCCCACAATCCCATTCAAGGTCACACACCCAGTTACCAGAAGACCTTCCACTAGACCCTACCTCTTAAAACTTCTACCACCCTTAAATAGCTGCACGGGCCTTTGGACAACAGTTATCCAAACCATAGCAATTCCTCAGTCAACATCACCCTTCCAATTCTCCATAGCTCTCTCCTTACCACACTGCCTCTCTCCCTGGTCTCTCCCATCTAATTTAGCATCAGTTGGAGAGAGCCCTCTCTCTTCTTTTACTTCAGTCACTGATGGTAACTTCCAAAATGGTTTTTCAGTGAACAGCAATATTAATGGCAGGGTGAATGGCATTTGAGATTTGAGGGGTCACTAATACCTATGTTCAGAACCCAGCTATGTCCTAGCTATGTGGCCTTGGGGAAATTATCTAACCTCTTTTAACCTCAATTTATCCATCTGTCCACTGGCATTTTTTAAAGGTTAAATATGACATAATTGGAAAGTGGTGAACTGAGGACCTGGCCCAGCAAATGACAGTTTTTAATTGTGATTGTCACAGTGTTAACAGGAGGAAGTAGATAAGGAAGATTCTGTTTCAGGAGAATTCTCACACAAGAGTAAGGGATCCTCTCCTCTCCTGGCCAGGTTCTTCTCCTCTCCTGGCCAATGAATAAACTGTTTTTATAACATTCTGAAGGAAAAGTTCAAAATATCAAGAGGTGAACACCAACAGAAAAAATTTTACATTAAGCCCTTTCATTTTCTACTCAACCGTTAGGCTGGTGAATTCCCATTCTTGAAAAGTTTCAAAAGTTCTTTAGCAAGAACTCTCCTGTCTTTGATAAGTCAAGTAAAAAGTGTCTCCTCTATTGTTGTGCTCCTTGAGCTATACCTGCTCATATTCCCTGAAGGTGTGAGGTGAACTCCTCCCTCTTTCACACCTAAATAATTGACAGCTCTACCATCCAATTACAACTCTTCATGTCTCCTTAGTAGCAACAAACAGTGGAATTTCTCTATCATCCAATAGTAATAATAGAAAGTTCCAAGTAAGCAAAGACTGTCATTACAATTATAGAAAATTTTGAAGTATGACTCATGCTTTCACTTAAGTGTTTAATTTGTATAAACTGTCTCTTGGGACTCCACATTTTTCTGAGTGATGGCTTGTCAAAGTTAGTCTTTCCCAAATAAAGTTCAGATTGACAAAGGTTATCAGTTAAAGGCCAACCAGGAGGCAGAAACTACATGCTAACTGGATCAGAAAAGTTGAATATACAGAATAGCTATAGCAGAGGACTGGCAAAACAGGCAATCGACTTATAAGAAGTAAAGAAACCCTAGAGATTGTAGGAATCCCAGATAGGAGTATACCCAAGTAAGAGGTTCCCCTTCCCTAAGCTGAGATCCTGACCCTTTGGGTCTCAACAGGGTGAGGAGGTCGTGGAGGGGCCACTGGAGTGGAACTTGCTGGGATGCCAGAGAAAGCTGACCTCAAGTAGGTGCACCATGAGACCACATTTCAAAGCCTCCTGAGGGGTATGGAGAAGCCAAGCATGGGGAGGTGCCTTGAGAGTAGCAGTTGGCTGTGAAGCCATCTAGAAGCTTCAGATACACAGAGGAAACACACAGTGCAGGACACTGGAGAAGTCGTGGGCTCCAGATACTCCCTGAGAGAACACAGGAACTGAGAAGGGAAGCACTAAGAATTATTAAGTGCTGTGTACATGCACCAAGTCCCTATGAGGAATGTGATTGCCATGTACTACAAACATGCACTTGAAAAAGAAAAATATATATATACTGCATTTCCCCAAAAATAAGACTGGGTTTTATATTAATTTTGGTTCCAAGAGATGTAATAGGGCTTATATTCAGAGGGTGTCTTACTTTTTTCATGTATAACAATCTACTTTTATTCCTGTACAACAATCTACATTTATTCACTTATTCATGCATAAAAATTTACATTTATTCAAATATAGTCATGTCCTCTTCCACTGCAGCATCATCCTAACTCTCCGAACCCCAAATTCTGGCTTGAATTTCCTGTGACTCCATTTCCTGTACAAACATTGGTCCTATCGCTCACGTCTGGCAATAGAGTTCTCCTTAAATGGGTGCTTCTTGTCCATGTAGCCTGCTCGTAGTCATCACTACAACACACAATGTATTGAATTACAAAGATTCATATTAGACACAACCACAACCATTTGTTATCAAGTGTGCACAATATTTGGGCATTGTATCTGTACTCTTATTGGTCATTTGGCAATATGTCTCAAGTTCATCTGTTTACATAGGTGCTTACCTCTCTTCCAAAGGCACCTGCTTGGGTGTTTACAAGTACTTAATTATAATTTATACTATCATTTAAGTATTAATGTCAATACTATTATCTATTTATATTTATATATTAATATTATTATTTCATAGTTCAATACATATGTCATGTGTTGCAATGAACATCCTAAAAGTGTCCATCTGGCTGACAATCTTACTGGGGCTTATTTTTGAAGTCGAGCTTATATTAAGAGCATCCTGAAAAATCATGCCAGGGCTTATTTTCCAGTTAGGTCTTATTTTCAGGGAAATATGATATGTATATATAGATTCTGCCAAAAAAATGTATACACATTTCAGGAAAAGAAAAATAGTATGGTGTTTTTTCAACAGACAGTGTTGACCTGGAGGATGTTGTATATGACAGAAAACCTACTACAGTGTCAGCCTATGGTGGACTGATATGGTTAACTTGAGCAGAAATCCCCAGCTGGACTGAATTGGTGTGATTCCAGGCATAGAAGATTCACCTGAGGATTGTTGCTGACACAACATAAAGGAGAACGGGAGCAGAAGATAGCAGCCAGCTGTTTCCTAGGAGAAGCTCTGTTGTGGCTGGTTCTCCAGAACAGAACTCGGCCATTCCTGTCGCAGAAGGAGCTCGGGGCCTTGCTGTTGTCAAGGACGGCAGCTGTTTGCTTCAGGGGAGCTCTGGTCTTCATCTCTGCTGTGAGCATTGTATCCTGGTTGCAGTGTAGATTTCTTCAACTCTTTAGTGCAGACATGGACATACATGGGACATTGCTATGGGCTCACAGCAATGGCTCTTTTGGGTCTCCAGTGCATAGACAGACATTTGGCACTCTTCCTGCATTTGGCTTATGGGTGAATATTGTAACTTGTAAATATCCTGTATTAAATCTGCTCTCTTGCAAACCATTGGCTCTAGAAAGGTAACTAATACTTGGCCCTTAAAGAAGAAATTGAAAATGCATGTGCAGCAATCTTAATGACCAATGTTACCGAAGCGATAGTTTGCCATACTAATAAATGTCTGGAAGCTAATGGCAACCACCTTCAGCACCTCTTGTAATTTTAGAGGTCAAGGTAACTCATATTAATCTCATGATGTCTCAATAAATTTAGCATTAAAATATTTATACAAGTTTTTCTTTTCCTGACGTGTGTATACATTTTTTGCGCTCTCTCTCTCCCTCTCCCTCTCTCTCCCTCTCTCCCTCTCTCTCTCTCTACATATATATGGTCCAAGAGATCTAGGGAGTGGGAGGGAGTGGAGGAGAAGGGGATACAAGAATTAGGAGATATCATGCACAAGTACCAACTCCCCATGATGAATGTAGTCATTATGTACTACAAACATGTACCAATAAAAAATAATAAAAATTAGAAACTTAAGAAAAAATGCCAACAACGAATCAAAATAGGCCCAAATAATTTTCCTTTATTTCTCTGTTTTAACTTTTAGGATATTGTAATGTGCAATGTTTTTATTCTAGTCACATATTAAAGGTTGCTATAAAAAAAAAAAAAAAGAAAGCCCTGGAGGGAGAAGAGGGGAGGAGTGAGCAGCAATACACCCTTCTGTGCCAGAAGGAGCCACTAAGCACACCAGCCTCAGTGGGGTGAGACTACCAGAAAACACATCCTGGGAGGCAGATGGTGTGCCTCTGGGATTGCATGGAACTAAAGGAAGCCACTAGCCACATGCCTGCATCTCCAGTGTGTGTGTGTGTGTGTGTGTGTGTGTGTGTGTGTGTGTGTGCGCGCGCGCGCGCGCGCATGCACGCGTGGGTGTGGGTGTGGGTGTGGTGTTATATGAATGAACCCAGGGCCTTAGCACTGATTTTTTTTGTAGGCAAGATCTCAGTATTTGCTAAATTGCCCAGGTTGGACTACAACTTATGATCTTCCTGCCAGACTGCTGGAATTACAGCCATGAGCACTGTCGAGGGGTAGAGGCGAATGGGAATTGAACCCCAGGCCTTCACACTGAGCTACAACCTAGCCCCCGGCCCTTTTGTGACAGGATCTTGCTAAGTGGCTAAGTTACCCAGGCTGGCTCACCTTCCCAGAGTGCTAACATTACAGGTATGCACCACCATGCCTAGCATATTATCAAATTTTAAGAGAGGAAGTGTATCTACAGCATTTCCCAAACCGGATGCATCACTTTTTGGCATCCCTTTCTCAGCACCCTGAACAGTGTGCCACAAAACCCAGCATGGGGAAGCATAAGGAAGGATCTCCAAGCTCAAAACCCTTGAGAGAAAGCTGGGTCTTTAAACTTCAGCTTAAACCTGGTAGTCCAGTGAGCTCCAGAGTCCTTTGATCTCCTCTTTATGAGAGATTCTCTGAAATCAGAAAATAAACAAAGTAGAACTCTTTCTTTCTGCCTCATTTGAGGCCATAGTGCTCTCCCAACAGGAATTCGTTAGAAGTGCAAGGACCAAGGACCAAGCGAGCAGGAGGCCAGCCCCCTGAGTACCTACACTACTTGGATAAAATATCAGAAAACATAAGAAGCTAGAAATATATAAACAATAAATAGCAAACATGGAGTATATCTCTTTGTTCTTCATGTTTCAGAATATTAGACTTAAAGGATCACTCTTAATCCTCAAAAGAAATAGGCCAAAGATAAAA
>PVJO010004834.1:43187-74011 GCA_004026905.1 Hystrix cristata
ATCATCAAAAGCCCTCTCTTGTCCCACCTGTGCTCTGCTTCTTTTTTTCAGCAACTACACCCTTCCAGCATTCAGTTCTGGCTTTGGGCCCACACTGATCCATGTTGTACTAATCTGTTACTTTTGGAATGTCTTTTATCCCACTTCAAGTTTGCCTAGCATATTCCATATTGTTGCATTTTTCACTTATCACAATACTCGTGGGCCTTTCTTAAGCTGTTCCAGTTCAGAACCCTTGTCTATTTCTCATCAACAGTCCACCTCCTTGCCCACTACATGGTTTTATGAAGGACATTTTAATGCATTCAAAAAATAGTATACAATATTAAAAAGGACACAATGTTTTTTAAAATGGTGAGGCAGAAAGTACATGTTTTTAAATTATTTTAATTATTCAAAAATGTGGGCTATCATGTGATAATTCAATACATGTACACTGTGTAATGATAATGTTAGAATAATTAACAAGAAAACACGCATTTTCTAAAATTGTCTTTTAGTGTAGTATAAACCAAGTGTTTTTTAGAAAAGTATTATTCTGGTCCTACTGCAGATAGACAGAAAAGTTGGTTAGGAGCGTATGTAAAAGTCTAGTGAAGAATAATAAAGGCCTGAAATAAGACAGTGACTTTAAAGATAGGGTACATGCCAGGTTTTCCTCTTTTCTTAAAAGTCTGAGTCACAGCTATACCAGTGTATGTGCCCTCCCATAACTTAAATCTCTAAACACTCATTTTAAAAATCTTCAAAATTCAAATTTTTAAGTGTACATGCTCTAGGATATGTTTTAACTCTGAGGCATATACATTCCAAAATCATGTTTAAATCATTATTTCTTTTTAATTTCTGTAATAAAAATAGTGTCTTTCCTAAAAAAAAAAAAAAAAAAAAAAAAAAGAACTTGAATTTTGTGTCAAAGCAGATCTCCCCGGGAAATACAATTGAGAAAGTATATTACAGACTCCACTATATATTTATCTCTTGTGAACAGGCAAAAACCTAAGAGCAATATTCTGAAATTAGGGGCCTGGCTTCTTTCTTTATGAAGTGAGTGTAGTAGTCCCAGAAAATGAGAATCACAGTTATGCTAGAAGACTTTAGCTTAAAACTAAACACCAAAGTGAGGGATTGCTAATAGCATCATCAAAATCTCTGCAGGAACAGTCTGCTAATTTCCTAATCTTTAGAAGACAGAAGTAGGATATAAATAGGTCGTACCAGATTTTCCACAATTCCCTCCCTGCAACCTTTTAGTTTGCATATATGTGAAAGATAAGTAAGTGCACACACATCAGAACACCACCAAGAAGACACTTCTTGCCTCTCACTTTTAATCAGATCTCTCACTTCACAGCTGACTGCCAGGGCAGCAGGGAGACTGATGCTCAAGACTCACTGACCTTTCCGTCCAGAGGATCCTTAGAGAGGCCCCAGTGACCACAGAGATCAGAGCATGTGTGAAATGCACCTGTGCCCCACAACAGCAAAGGACACCATTCAGATGGGAGCAATGTCAAGCAAGGATTGCACCAGTTCATCAGAGACCCGATTCCCCAAATGGCCAGACTGGCAAGAAGTTTAACCCCCAGTCCAGGTCTGGTCCTGTGGCCCCTCTTAAGAAAATCCCTTCTTCCTACCGCATTTCCATAGTCATGCGAGCTCTGCATTGACTATGGAGGTTTAACTGGGAAATTTACAGTGAAGCAATGTGCAACATTAGAACAAAAAAGAACAGTTTTGAAGAATCTGAAAGAGATTCTGAGGAATTGTGCTCTGTGGGACACCAACAGGTGTCCCAAACAAACCTGCATAAACTAAAACCTAAAGAAATCCTGTTCACTATACTCACTGTATTCTTCCTGAAGATTGCTATGGTTTAGATCTAAAACGCCCCTCAGAAGTCTCACAATTTGTATGTGGGGATTTTAGAAGGTGATTAGATAACAGGGGCACTGACTTCATCAATGAGTTACTCCTTTGATGAGTTTTTAGCTAAAAGTGCCATTAGGAGGTAGGCACTGGTTGGAGAAAGATTACTGGAGGCATAACCTGAAAGGGGATATTTGTGTCCCTTCTTTCTCTGGGTCTTTCCTTCTCACTCTATTTCCTGGTTTCCACGAGTTAAGAGCTCTCCTCCACCATGCCTTTGCACCATGATGGAGCCAGCTAGCCATGGACCAAACCCTCTGAAACCTTTGCCAAAATAAACCTTTTCTCTTTGAAGTTGTGTACGTCAAGCACTTGGTCACAGTGATGAAAAGCTGACAGACACAGTGATTCACAGACACTTAGCCCAGTCAAAGCTCTGAATGGACCTGAAGTAAAAGTTCATTCCACTTTCTGAGCATTTAACTGTGAGCTTGTTCAAGTCATTGTGGGCCCTTGGGGAGTCTCTAGACAGGAACATCAAATGGAAGGGGCTGATGGTTAGAAGAATCTATGCTTGGGTTAATGTTTTGTGGTCACTGTCTTGGAATTTTTTACAATTTTATTTGCACTAAATTCGTAGCCCTTCCTGACACAAGGTTCTCCCCTGCTAGCAACACCTCTAAGCAACCAGGGACACAATTAAGGGAGGGCTAACTTAGAACTGAAATCAGGAAATCTCCCAGAGGGGATATATGACCTCTCTTGTGGCTGCCTGCCCTCAAAATTTCCCTCTAGATTGAATCTTTCCACTTTACTTTGTCAAACAGCTGGAAATGTTTTTTCTACTGAGAAAAAGATGACAAAGAAGGGAGAGGAGAAAAATTCTCTTCTCTAAAATACAGTGCCATAAACACATCAGGACAGCAGTCGTTCAGACAAAAGTGTAGAAGAATTTATCTCCTGCTTCCTTTCTGACTCTTGGCTGGCATCATCCGCCACATTTCCACAAGGCCAGTGGAGGGAGACAGAACAGGTGTCCTGGTGTGGAGGTCCAAGTGAGACATGCCACATGCCACATGCCACATGCCACACTGTTGGCTTTGGCTGCAAAGGCTGGAGACTGAGGAGAGGAGTCTCGGGAGGCAGAGAGGGGATGCAGAAAAGGAGTACGACTGTGCTAATGATAACTGCCTCTTCAAAGTCTGCCTGGAAGGTGAGTGTCAAAGAAAGTCAAGTCTTTTTACTCTTTCTGCATACCATATTCATCAACATCATTAGTTTAGCTATGTTATGTTCCACAAACATTTACAAATAAGCCTCACATCATGCAGACAGAGCAGGTTTCTGAGAGATACTGCTCCTAAAATACCAAACTATTGATGTACAAATATTCAGGACATATCCCACCCAGACACTAGCTATACTCTGAATCCTGTTCTCCTGATTAACATAATCATGTCAATCCCAGGAAGTACATTCCTGCAAATGAGGGGGGTTTTTTATATATATATGCAGTTTTTTTCCCTGATATTATGGCTTGGGTCTTAAATGTTCCCTTAAAAGCTCATGTGTTAAGGCTTGTCCTCCAGCTAATGGAGGTGACAGAATCTTCAGGAGGTGGGGCTTGGTGGGAGGAAGTTAGGTCACTGCTGGTATGCCCTTGGGGGTTATATTGGGACCCAGCTCTTCCTCTCTCTCTCTTTGCTTCCCAGCTGCCATGAGGTGAGTGGCTTTGCTCTACTAATGTGCCCCCACAATGTTCTGCCTCACCACAGGCCTACAACAATGGAGCCAACAAACTATGAACTGAAACCTCTGAAACCATGACCCAAAACAAATCTTTCCTCTATATAAATTGAATTTCTCAGGTATTTTGTCACACATACACACACACTGTAATAGAGACACTCTACAATTTTGATAACAGACCATATCTTAGTTGAGATGGCTATAACAAAAGTAGTGTAGACTGATCCAATTCAACACACAACAAATTTAAACAACCACTTATTGCTCACAGGTCTGAAAGCTAGGAATTCCAAGGTGAAAGTGTCAGCCAATTCAGTGTTTCATGGCAGCTCTCTTCCTGACTACAGACACCTGTTTTATGCTGTAACCTTGGATAGCAAAGGTAGTAATCATCCCCCTCATGTCTTTTCTTATAAAAACACTAATCCCATGCTTGAAGGGCTCCATTTGCACAACCTAATAAATTCCCAAAGGCCCCATTTCCAAATCCCAGCACATTTGGAATTAAGATTTTACCATATGAACTTTGGGTAAACACGTTCGGTCCATAGCAGACTTCCTGATGAGAAAGACAAGTATCTACAACTCCATGAATTTTATAATAACAGTGATGATGGATAGATTTGAGCATGAATACAAAAGCAACTGTATTAATCAGTTTTCTACCTCTGGGACAACATACCCAACACCCACAATTTAAAGGAGAGGTTTATTTTGATTCATGGTTTCAAAGGGTTCAGTCCATAGTCTACTGGCTCCAAGGCAGAAATGGCATGATGGAAAGAAAGGTCAGAGGAAAGCTACTCTACCTATGGCAGCCAGGAAGCACAGACAGAAAGGAGAAGTTGGAGACAAGAATACACCCTTCCAGATGATGTCTCTCATCAGTCCCCTCTTCCAAATAAGCCTCACTCCTAACAGCACATTCAGCTATGAGCTCATCAACGATTAATCCAATGGAGGAGTATAGGACCTCCATGATCCAATTACCTTCCAAAAGCCCCATCTCTAAACACATGAGACTTTGGGGGAACATATTAAATCTAAACCATAACAACAACAGATCCAAAAAAATTGGTCAACTTTATTCATTCAGAGTGCATAATATTGATCAAATTGATGAAATTAGTGGCACTTACACAAATAAGCTTATCTCTGAAAAACTGAGAATCAATTGGATAAGCATATGTATAAATTCTAAATCCAGATTTGTCTCATAGATAAGAGCAATTAACTTTCTCATCTTGTATTTAACTTACACTTTAAAACCTTCTTGAAAAAGAAAATATTTTCATAAAATTGGGTAGAAGCAACAGTTGCCCAAACTTTAGCCATAACATAACATTTCATAACATAAATTTCCTAACAGTTGTGGAACTGTTAAACATTACAGAAATTTGAAAGTTATACAGACTCTACATCATTTTGGAAGCCCAAATTATCTTTCAGTTCAATTAAATCCCCTCAAAAAATACCAAACTAATAGGACATAATCATGTCCTGAGATTTGCACTAGAAAGGCTACGGCAGAAATTTATGAATAATTCATATTGATGTATCTGTGGATTTCTTTCAAAATTCTGACTTCATTTTCATAAAATAGCTCTGGAATTCCATAAAACATGATTCTATTGAATTCAGAATAGTTTGTTCATCAGAAGGAAAAGAGTATAGTCTCAAATTACCATCTGCTTAAAGCATGTGTGAGCCAGTGAAGATGCTGTCAATAGCTAGGAACAGAAAACCCAATTCAAACTGCTTCAGATATTGCATAGGACTTACTGGCTCATGTAATTTAAGGTTCAAAGCTAACACAGATCTTAGCCATGGTTTGTTAAGACTCCAGCTCAACATCTCTTTATTTCCCATGCTTCATCTCTGTGTGAGCTTCTTCCAGATGGCTTCCTAGTATGAGACAGCAGTGACAGCAAGCCCAGGCTTTATATCCATGTGCTTTGTCATCCAGTAAGAAAGATTTACTGTGTCCCAGAACTCCCTGCAAATTTTCCACGCATCACATTGATTAGGCAACCTCTCAGTAAATCTTTGGACTATGGGAATGTCATGCACTGAAGCATTAGTTTTGTGGGCCAAAGAGGCAGGGCAAGACTTGCATTTGCAACACTTGGTAAATTCCACAGTGCAAGTGTTTCCATCACAGCCAATAAAGAATGCGAGAGAGAAAGGAAGTGGAAAAACTGTGAAGAATGCCAAAAATACTGCCAACAGACAGGGAAGGAAGAAATAACGTAATACATTTTTAAGGCATTGAACAAAAAATAATGACTCTTCCTTAATACATCTACTTAATAAAATGTTTACATATATAAAAGATGGAATAATAGATACCAAAATACTAAGAGTTGTTATTTCCTATGGTATAAATGTGAGTAATCATATTTGTATTTTTAAAATATGCATAGATATGAATAAACATATTACATTTATATAAATACATAAATGTATATAATAGGAAAAAATATATTTTTATACCACTTGCTGCCAAAACAAAACCATATCTGTAACAAATGTCAGTTTTCAGTACTCCTAATGCAGTGTTCTTTATTTAATTATGTATAGTCAATCAATAAGCATCCCTCTCATGCAATGAAATAATTTAGTAAATGAAATGGCTGCTTTTCCACATTATAACCTTGCTCCTTCTGCAGTAGTCACTCAAATATGTATTGATCACCCTCTACCTACCATAATAGTTTTCAAAAGTTGTTCCAAAACAATTTTGTTGACATTTATCTTTTTAATAATATTCCAAATTTTAATTGCAATAAAAACATCAAAATGAGTGCATGTTTTACAGATTAATCATCTTATTCAAATATTACTATGGTGCTTACTTAGACATATGAGTAACAAAAGAACAGAAAAAGTGATGAAGTAGATAGACCAGCAAAACTATCAATTAATTATGTGAGGAACTTAAATGATCAAAAACTAAGTCATTCTCCTTACTTTAAAAACAATTATAAGGTCTGAGTGGCAGGTTTAATGAAATAAAACAGAAATTCATCTTTCTTCCTCTTCCCCTCATTCATAAACATTTTGTTAATTTCAAAATGGAAAGCGTGAAGATTTAATGAGATTTCCCCTCTGAAGCATATCCCTCGAAGCTCATATCTATTTAAATGAGAAATTCACCAAAACAGTATGTGCATTTTCAGTCATTCTCAAAAATAATTGTATAGCCTCCAAACAACAATTTCCAAAGACAAAGAAATGGTACAAATAAATTTAAGAAACAACCATCTCAATCTACATATTATTCTCCTTGAATTTTTTCAAAGTGAAGGATCAGATGAAATGTTTTATAAGTCTATAAGTGCCTGCACTTATCTCTGTAGCTAGTATTAGATTATGTCATTTTGTCACATCAGAAAAGCACCACTACAGGACCACTATACTGAAATTCAAATGCCACAGCACATGTTCAAAGGCTTTCCCAAGGAGTGATTTTGAAAGATGTCTTTTTTCACAGGGGTCTGTCTTCCACATGAGGTTAGGGACTCTTTGAGGCAAGGGTCTTCCTTTGTGTCATCAAAGCCTTTGTATATTGATGATTTCAGTTAATATTAAACAAGTGAAGAGTTACTGAATGAAGCCCTCCTTTGTATGACCTCTCAAATTCATTAATCTAGACAAAACTTCAAACTTAAATAAGCGGTGATGTAAAACTCGGCAAGGAACCTAGTCACAGGGTGGCTTCTCAAGACATACACAGTCCATCCATTTCAAAAATATCAAAGACTCCATAAGGCCTTTCTAGGTCAAGGAAATTATGGCATCCCCACCTTATTTATAATAGCTATTACCTAATTCAGGCTTCAAGGAGTCTTTTCAGCAATCAATTAAGATAAGGTATCTTACTGAAAATCTGAACCTTGAGTTATGAGTGCCTTTCTGCCAATGAGTTCTCCCCTATCATGTCTATGTTCCTCTGATTCCAGGATTAATATTCTCCAGATATACCCTACATGTGTTCCCCAGTTCCTATAAGTACTCACTAGCCAGATTCTGCAATTCTGTTTTGGAGACTGTTTCATCATGAAACAGAGCTTGACTGCCTCACTCAGGCTAAGTCTTAAGCTTGATTATTGACCTAAAACAATGAGGAGCAGGAGGATTCAGCTTGCAAAGAACCAACAGTTTGTCTGCCTCACACACACAAGGCTTTGCATGATATTCGGGCAACGAAGGAAAGACGAATGCTTTCCTTTGCAAAGGGTAAACGTGCTGCTTCTGTCTGTGAGGAGGATCCAGGGGAGTTAGGGAAGGGGTACTGAGGTTACCCATCTCAAATCCCAAAGTCTCCATCTTTTCCTACTGTAGTCCCAACTTTGACATAGGAGACCTTAGAAAGTGGTCCATATGTCTCACATTTCTACCACTCTTACAATTAAATTATGAGTCTGGTTCTCAGCATAGTTTCATGGTATCTGCGAGAAATGAATACTTCAAAGCAGCTTTAGGATACAGCATGACTTACATGTGTCTATGATTTGATAGGGTGGGAGCATGCTGGTGACAGAACCTAGGGTGGCATATGCTAGAAAAGTACTCTACCACTGAATTGCACCCACAGTTCCTGATTGTATTTTTATAAGACTATTTCTAATGCCATCAAAAAAAGATGCCTCATGTCACATTCCTTATAAGTATTTTTCCTTCCAAAACATCTAAATGCATCAGTAATGCATCTTCCAATACCTTGTCTTCTAACTACATTTCTTAAATCACAAATGAAAATCTTAGTAGTTGAAGTGAGTGAAGTATAAGAATGTCCTCCTCCTAACCCTTCTCCACTGCTGGTAGGGCTGTAAACTGGAACAACCACTACAGAAATCAGTATGGAGATTTCTCAAAAAACTAAAACTAGAGGTTGCATTTGACCTAGCTGTTCTCCTAAGTATCTTCCCGAAAGAGTTAAAAGCATCATACCACTGTGATACACGCACACCCACATTCAGAGCAGCACAATTTGTCATAGCTAAATCTTGGAAACAGCCCATATGCCCATCAACAGATGAATGGATAAAGGAAATGTGGCATTTCTATACAATGGAGTACTACTCTGCCATAAAGAAGGTTAAACTTGAGTCATTTATAGGAAGATGTATGTACCTCGAGACCATAATGTTAAGGGAAACAAAGCAGACACACAAGTTTAAATATCACATTGTTTCTTTTGTGTGAAAAACCCACAGGGTAAATAAGGAGCATAACAGAGGTTAGATATTGGGAAAAAAGAGAAACGTGTTCAAAGGGGAAGGGGAGCAAGGGAGGGGAAAGGGAAGGAAGGGAAAAGGGAAAAAAGAGGATAGAAAGAAAAATGGAAACAAAGTTTTTGTAAATGGGGAGAGAAAGAAGGATTAAAGATAAGGGAAGGGAATGGGAAAAAAAAGAAGAATCAAGATATATTATGTGCAGGTACAAATTCCCTATGATGAATATGATCAATATATATGACAAATAGGCACTAATAAAAATATAAAGTTAAAAAATAAAATAGGGGCTGGGGATTTAGCTCAAGTGGTAGAGTACTTGCCCAGCAAGTGCAAGGCCCTGAGTTCGATCCCCAGCACACAAAAATAATTAAATAAATTAAATAAAATAAACCTCAAGGGAAAAAAAAAGAATGTCTCCCTCTGCAACAATGCACATAATCCTAATCCCAGAACCTGTGACTATGTTATTTTACACACTGACAAAAGAAACTACACAGATGTGATTGTGGAAGATAGTATTATCCTGGGTTATCAAGTGGACACTACCTAATCACATGAGTCCTTAAAAGCAGTGAAGCATGCCTGAGTAAGAAAGAGACATGTGGCAACTGAATAAAATAAGGGAGGCGTTAGTAAACTGCTGGCCTTTGAAGACTGAGAAAGGGGCCACAAGCCTAGGAATATGGGTGGCTGGAAAAGGCAAGGAAACAGATTCTCCCTAAAGCTTCCAGAAAGGAACATAGCCTTACCGACACCTTGATTTTTAACCCAGTGAGACCTCTGTGAAATTTCTAATGTATCAAATTTTAAAATAATAAATTAATACACTTATGTAATTTTAAGCCACTAAAAATGGTAATTTGTCACAACAGAAATAGAAAATTAATTCAGGATGCTGTTATATGCCAGGATTATTAACATTCCACTTACTACCAGCAACGGAAATCCTTTAGCCTCCAGACAGATAATTCAACGGCAAAATCCAGTCCTGAGGATCTGTTTTCTAGGCCCACTCCCCTGCTACCAATTATCTTACTCTGGCTTCCCTAGAAAACAAAGTTTGTAGCCAAACTTACATACTAAGGCTTTATGAGACAGTACAATTCCAGGAAAGCAAGAGTAAGGGAGATAGAATCAGAAAACACAAGGTAGTATATCCCTTATTTAACCAAAAATTGATGATAAAAAAAAAAAAAAAAGAAATCCAGCCAGTTGTTTAGTCACGTGACACGTCTTCCAGAAAGACCATGTGAAACCACTTCTCCTCAGAAGTGTCCATCAGGGAAAGAAAGGGAAATGAATGCATCATTCCCTCCTCACTTTCAAGGTGCTCACCGACTTGGGCAGCCTCTCGGAAACGTAGGTCATCCTAGACTCAGGGCTCACAGGAGCCAAAAATAGGGCCAAGATTCCCTCCATCTCCTCAGAGATGGCTGAATTCTGGGTTGATAAAGCTCCCACCAAAAAACACATAATAGCGACCAGGGAAGAGTCCAATCCTCAAAAAGAAGGTAGAGAGGATGAGACAGCCAGGGTGGTGGGAGATATTTCCACTGAGCAGGCAGCTAAGGAGCAAAGTGATGGGGAACAATTTAAATCTAGGAACTAGGACTGACAAAATGAATAAATTGTCACAATGGGAGGATTAAAAATGGGAGAGTAGAGATCAGCAGCAAATATAGCCTATCTAGGGCCTAGAATCAAAACACTTGGAAAACAACTTGGTGAAGGAAAAAAGTAGATCTCCAAGAACCAGAAGGGAGCTGAGAGGAAAACCAGAAACTACCAAGAAGCTGGAGAAATGGACTACAGCACATAAAAAAGAAAGAAGCAGTTGGGAAAGGAACCCTAGCTCCTGGGGAGGGGGACCTGCCTCTGCTGACACAAGGTGAGCCCAGTGAGGTCCCTCCAGGGCCTCCAGGAAGCTCCAGGAAGAAACACCGAGGTGCACCAGCAGCACCAGCCCCAGGAAAAGCCCGTGGCTAATGTAAACTGCAAAAACAGTGTAGTTTCATTCTGAAAGTGACTCCTGCATGGCAGGCTAAAGTTAGAGAAGAATTCCAGAGCAGCACCTGCTATATTTGGGAGTGTATATTCATTCTTGCCCATTTGGGGAAGAGGTCAATTCTTTAACACTGAGCTACAGACCAACTACATTTCAGGGTTTCTGGTTTTACCCAACCACAGTGACTGGGTGGGAGACAACCACAAGAGACAGTCCCAAAGAGGGTGCAGGCTAGACACAGACACACTGAGAAGTTAAATCTCAGGCCAAAGGCCACAGAGGTCCCAAGTTGAGAAGCCAGGTCAGTCATGTGTGGCTTTCAGAGGGGGCTGGACCTGAAAGTGTTGGCATTAAGTCCAGCAGATTGCTAAGCAACCTCTATACCTACCCCTAACCTGGTGCCTAGATCCAACACTGAGCTCAGTAGTCTGTTTGATTTTTCCCATCTGCCACTGTGATCGGGGATAATTTCCTGTCGGTTTTGTTGCTATTGCCAGGATGGCATAGTTGTTGCTATTAATTTGTCTTTATGCCAACATCTGGTTTGTCTTTATGTCATCAAAAGTACTGTGGTTCATTTCCAGAGATCTTGGGACAGAAGCAAAGGTCTATAGTTAGCCACACTCAGTGCACATCACTGAAAAGCAGACACTAACTAAGGAGATCTCCACACTAGCAAGAGTCTTTCCACTCTAACTTACCTGCAAAACTCAGCACACACACACACACACACACACACACACACACACACTCACACATCATAGAAATGTGAGAAAACAAGGCAACAAAATGCCTCCACAAACTCCCAATTTCCCTAAAGCTGAGCCATGGGGCATTGATGGGGAAGAAATCAAAAGCAACACAGCTGAATTATATTACACAATAAAAGAAGAGACGATACCACATCACTAAGGTGTTCAGTGAGCTCAATGTGATATAAAGAAACAGATAATGGATTTAATAAACAAAATGATCAACAAGCTTACAGACGACACTAATAAAAAGCTAGTTGAGCTAAACACAATGGTACAAAACATGAATGGCCAGTTTAACAAAGAATTAGAGGAGTTGGGGATTTAGCTCAAGTGGTAGAGCACTTGCCTAGCAAGCGCAAGGCCCCGAGTTTGATCCCTAGCACCATCCCCCCCCCAAAAAATTAGAGTCTACGAAAAGATACCAAGCAGACATTCAAGAGATAAAAAAAAAAATTCTATTGAAAGTGCAGGCAGCAGAAGTGACCAAGTGAGGACCAAGTGTCAGAACTAGAAGACAGGGCTGATGCAGGTGACCATATACTGAGCAACACCTTAAAAGCAACAAGAGAACATGAAAAAATGGATCCAACAGCTGCTAAACAATGCAAAGAAGACTAAGATTAATTGGAATTAGTCAAAAATCAAGAGACAGCAATGGATAACACAAAAAAATTGTTTACATTAATGACAGCAAAAATACTTTCCAAGTATGGGAAAAGAATTTAACATACAGATAAATTAGGCATACAGAAGCCCAAAAAGTCACAATCAGAAAAGAATTTCCCTAAACACTTCATAGTCAAAATCCCAGAAGTCCAACACAAGAGAATCTTAAAAGCTGTTAGAGAAATCAACAAATCACATATAAAGGTAAATCGAATAAAATTACAGCAGACTTCTCAACACAAATGTTAAAAGCCAGGAGAGTTTGGAGTGAAGTCTTTCAAATTCTAAAAGAAAACAACTTCCAATCCAAATTAGTATATCCTGCAAAACTATCTTTCAAAATTGATGAAGAAGTAAGGACTTTCCATGACAAAAAGCAACTTAGGAAATTCATGACCAATCAATCAATACTCCAAAAAATTCTTAGAAATATCCTAGAAAGAGACAACGAAGCCAACAATGCCAAGAGGTTTAATAGAATGATTACACCCAATAGGGTGACTAGTTAAACAGAGGGGTTTTTACAAAATGAATCAGCAACAAGAAAATAAAGTAATGAGAGGAATAAGTCAATACTTTTCAGTTGTAACTCTCAATGTCAATAGTCTCAACTTCCCAATCAAAAGAAAGATTGGCAGACTGGAAAAAAAAAAACCAGTATGCCATATACCAGGAACACATCCAATTCATAAATAAATTCGTAGACTAAAAAAAAAAAAAAATCAAAGGATGGAAAATAATATTCCATGCAACAGGAACCTGAAAACAAGCAGGAATAACTATCTTATTTTCCAAACAAAGTGAATTTCAAGCCAAAACTGGTCAGAAGACCCAAAGAAGGTCATTACATATAGGTTAAGTGAACAAGTCAACAGGAAGAGATTACAATTACAAATATATATTCAACAAACACTGGCACACACAGCTGCATAAAATAAACACTACTGGACATAAAACATCAGATTAGCATCAACACAATTATAGTGAGAGACTTCAGTACTATTACATATAGGCAGAGCAACGAGACAAAAAATTAAGAAATATTAGTGTTGAACTAGAACTTCAAATAAGTGGACTTAAAAGAACTATAACTGTTCCACCTAACAGCAACAGAATACACGTTCTTCTCAGCAGCACATAGAACTTTCTCCTAAATAGACCACATACTAGCCCATAGTAAACATAAAAGAATCAAAATTATCCTGCACATATTATCAGATCATAGTGCAATGAAACTAGAAGTCAATGGCAAAAAAACCCACAGAAATTGTGCAAATGCATGGAGATTAAAGACAGCACTTTTGACTAATCAATGAGTCACAGAAGAAATCTAGGAAGAAATTAGACAGTTATTAGTGTCAAACAGGAATGCCAGTACAACACACCAGAACCCATGGAACACCATGAAAGCAATCTGAAGACGGAAATGTGTACCTGCGAATTCCCATATCAGAAAGATAGAGCAAGCCCGACTAAATAACCTAATTATGCATTTCAAAATCCTAGAAAACCAAGAACAATCCAAATCAAAAGTTAGCACAAGGAAGGAAATTACAAAGATCAGAGCAGAAATTAATGAAATTGAGAATAAAAAATACAAAGAATTAATGAAGAGCTGGTTTCTTGAAAGAATAAACAAAATACACAAACCCTTAGCCAATATTACCCCCCCAAAAAAAGGAAAGAAAAAAAATTCGGAATGAAAAAGGTGAAATCACAATGGAAACCTCCAAAATCCAGAAGATCATTAGTAACTATTTTGAAAACCTGTACTCCAATAAATTGAAGAATCCGGAAGAAAGGAATAGATTCCTCGATACATATGCTTTACCAAAACTGAACAAAGAAGATATAAAAACCCTAAACAATCCAATAATAGGCAATGAAATTAAGGCAGTAATTTAAAAAAAACTGGCAACTAAGAAAAGTTGAGGACCCAGTCAATTCACTACTGAATTCTACAAGAACTTCAGGGAAGATCTAATGTCAATACTCCTCAAACTTCTTAATGAACTTGAAAGAGGAGTACTTCCAAACTCATCCCTAAAAGTTAGCATTACTGTGATTCCAAAAACAGAAAAGGAGGCTAATAAAAAAAGAAAACTACAGTCCAATCTCTTTAATGAACATAGTACAAAAATCCTCAACAAAATGCTAGCAAACAGAATGCTACAAATCATCAAAAAGATCCTACAACATGACCAATTAGGCTTCATCCCACAGATGCAAGGATGGTTCGACATAAATCAATAAATGTAATACACTACATAACAGAAGCAAGCAAAAAATTATATGATAATCTCAATAGATGCAGGAAAAGTCTCATATAAAAAAGTCAGGAATAAGACAAAGATGTCCACTACTATCACTCCTGCTCAACACAGTACTTGAAATATTAGCTGAAGCAATCATGCAAAAGAATGAAATAAAAGGGAAATATGTAGAAAAGAAAGAAGTCAAACTATCCTTATTTGCAGATGACATGTCATTTACATGGAAGACCCAAATAATCCCACCAAAAAACTCCTGGAACTAATAAACAAATTCATCAAGGTAATAGGATACAAAATCAACACACACACACACACTCACACATGCACACACACACACACACACACACACAATAGCATTCCTTTAATACAGTAATAAACCCACTAAAAGAGAAATTAGGAAAACAATATAATTCATAGTAGCTTCAAAAATAATTATATATTTAGAAATTAACCTAAGAAAGTGAAAGATCTTTACAATGAAAACTACAGTAGTGTGAGAAAGGAGATAGAAGAGGACATCAGAAAATGGAAATATATTCCCTGTTCCTGTGTAGGCCAAAGCAAAATTATCAAAATAGCTGTACTTTCAAAACTGATAGACAAATTTATTACAATTCCAATCAAAATACCAACTGCATTCCTCACCGAACTTAATTAAACAATCCTAAAATTCCTATGGAACCAGAAGACACCCAAAATAGCAAAAGCAATCCTGGGTAACAAAAGCAAAGTAGGAGGCATCACAATACTGGATTTCAAGTTACATTCCAAAACTACAGCAATAAAGACAGCATAGTATTGGCATAAAAACAGACATGTCAATCAATGGAATGGAATATGGGATGCAGAAATAATCTCAGGTGCATTCACTCATCTGATCTTCGACAAAGGGGCCACAAAAAAGGCCCAAAAATTCTCACCTATCTGGAGAAAAGAGAACTTCTTTAACAAATGGTGCTGGGAAAACTGGCTATATTCATACAAAAGATTGAAGTTAGACCCATATCATTCACCATGTACTAAACTAAAATCAAATGGATCAGAGATCTAAATATTAAAACATTTAATCTGCTGGAAGATAAATTAGGTAAAACTCTTGAAGACAGAAGCACAGGCAAGGAGTTTCTGAACAGGACTCCAGCTGCAAAAGATATAATAGCAAGAATCAAATGAGATCGTATCACATTATAAAGCTTCTGCACAGCAAAGGAAACAACCAACTAAGCAAAGAAACAACCTACTTAATGGGGAAAAAATTTTGCCAACTACACCATGGACAGAAGACTAATATCTAGAATATATAAGGAACTCAAAAAAAATAGGTTTCCCAAAATAAAAGACTGAATCAAAAAAATGGGCAACTAAAATGAACAGACACTTCTCAGAAGTACAACTGGTCAATAATACATGAAAAAAATTCAACATCTTTGGCCATTAGAGAAATGCAAATTAAAACACTGAGATTCCATCTTATCAAGAAATCAAATAACAAATGGTGGTGAGACTCCTGGGGAAAAGGAGCCCTTCTACATTGGGGTTCACAAACAGAAGTGTTCAGCAAAATTTTGCTTCCCTTTCCAAACTCTGCGTCGGGCAATGAACACAACAGCAGCCATCTTCCCCACTCTGACACATGGTCGTGGCTTCCTCTAGTTGAGATCACAGTCACAGACAGATCTATACGCACTTGCTGTGAAGCTTTTTGCAGAGCAGTAATGAGGGTGGCAATAAAGTACAGAGCAAGAGGGGTAAGAAGGTTTTGAAGAAAATAACCACTGAATTGAAGAATAAATTGTAGAAAACATCAGTGTTATATTCACGTATTGATCTGGCCTCAGAATACAAGATGGAAAAGTAAACAGTCTCCATTATTTTGAAGAATAAAGATGCCACCAACAGAACTGATGTGGCAAAATGCCATCAACAGAGCTGATATTAATGAAGCAGAGGACACAAGTGCTGGAAGAGGTGGAAAAACTTTTGTAAATATGGTTGAATGAGAAACAGCTGGTACGTAGTAGCATTCACGAAACAAAGATCTGTGAAAAAGTCAGGAAATTGCACAGTGATTTACTACAAGAAAATCCCTATACAAGTGCAACAAATGATGAATTAAAGCCAGTAGAGGGTGGTTCAATAAATTCCACAATAGAAGTGGCCTCCACAGCATGGTAAGACATGATGAGGTGTCCAGTTTGGACAAGGGCACTGCAGAAGCCTACAAGAAAGAATTCGTGGAATTCATGAAAGCAGAAGAATATGTCACCCAACAAGCATTCAACTGCAATGAAACAGGGCTCTTCTGGAAGATGTGAATGAACCCATATCATGGAGGAGAAAAAGACACTGCTGGGACACAAGCATGAAGGACGGATTGACCCTTTTGCCATATGCAAATGCAAGTTCCACTCTGAATGCAAGCTACTACTGGTGTTCCGTTCCAAGACCCCCCATACATGTAAGGCACAGAATATGAACAAGGCCAGACTGCCTGTCGTGTGGAGGGCCAATGTGAAAGCTTGGGTCACAAGACAATTGTTCATGGAATGGCTGCACAAGCTATTCATACCCACCATTAAGAAATATCTTTCTGACAACCAGCTGCCTGAAAGGTGCCTTCTTCTGATGGACAATGCCCCAGAACACCCTCCACCCTTGGGTAATATGGACACTGAGTATGATTTCATAAAGGTCAAGTTCCTCTCCCACAGTATGACACTTCTTCTGCAGCCTAGAGACCAGCCAGCAATTGATCTGCAACTTCAAGAAGCTGTACACAGAGGGGATTTTCACCAGGATTTGATGTCACTTTGATTCTCAACAAAGAAAATGCAGTATTTACATGCAATGGAGTACTACTCGGTTATAAAGAATGATAAATTTGAGGTATTTGTAGGAAAATGGATGCACCTTAAGACCATAATATTTAAATGAAATAAGTCAAACACACAAGCTTAAATTTTGTATGGTTTTTAAATATGAGAAACCCAAAGTAGAAATAAACTAAAGAGCAAAACAAAAGATAAATAATAGGAAATGGGTAGATAGATCTTTTGCAAATAGGAAGGAGACCAAGAGATGGAGGGGAGCAAGGAGGAAAGAGGAAAGGAAAGTAAAAATAATTGAGATTTGTTATGTATACATACCAACTCCTTAAGATGAATGCAATCATTAATACTACAAACTAATACTAAAAAAGTAAAATTAAAAATAATTGTCACAGGGGTTGGGGATTTAGCTCAGTGGTAGCATGCTTGCCTAGAAAGTGCAAGAGCCTGAGTTTAATCTCCAGCACCACCACCCCAAAAATAATAACTGTCACAGTATGAGACCTTAAAAGTTGAAATCCTAGATAAATAGAAAACAGGAAAATATTCTATTTTTAAAAGATTTTTAATAACAGAATTTTATCAGTATTCACAAATACATCTAATTTTAATTTACAATATGTTGATAAACAAACTTTGGGGTCGACTAAAGCAATGAATTTTTTGGACCTCCTTAGAAAAGTTTCACTTTTCTTAGTCTACCATTTCTGTATTTCTTTGGTTAGGCAATGTGAATACTGGACATGACCAGATACCTTGCCTAGGTCATATTGGAATGGCTGTATCTGCTATCCATTAACCTTTCAATTCAAGGATGTGCAAAGACAATGATGCCATGAGTAAAGATGAAAGTTGGTATTCTTCAGTGATTTCTGCCTGCATGGATTCTTTATGCATATCCTTCTCCTTCCTGATTTAACTCTAAACTATTTTCATATCACTGTTATAGTAACCTAGTTCTTATAGCTATAAAAGTCAAAATTAGTTACCATCAAGTTCATAGCATACTAGCCTAAAACCTTTTTCCCCTACTGGGTTTAAATTTCTGAAAAAGAAGTCCAGGATGCACCAAATGAATCAATTAAAACTTAATGAGTCCAAGGCCTACAAACATTGGTAGAGGTCACTGAGGAAAGTAAATATTCAAACTGCTTAAAGGACTAGACTGCTCCCTTATGTAGGCAAATATGAGTCACTATGAGTTCTCCAAGTTAAAAAAATAAATAAATAAATTAGTAGATTAGCTCATGTGTCCTCATAAAGTTTTTATTCTGCAAATTTAAAGCCTCTTTGCACTCTAGCGATAAACCTATGAAACTATACAACAGTAGTTTTCTTCTTAAACAGCTCTTCCTCAGCTTTACAGGCAATGCCCAGGTAATGAGGACCACAGGTTCTAGAGAGCTGGCCCTGTAAGATTACTTCAATCTTGGAAAAATTCATTAAAATAATGGGTGACAACAAAAGAATGTTTCTCTAACAACTATACTTGTAGATGTTGTTAAATGTGTTCCAGCAGGCTGGACATAACAGTTCAGTGGGACAGCACTTGCCTAGCACACATGAGACCCTCTGTGCGAGTAGCAGCACCAAAAAAAAAAGCTATAAAACAAAATGTACTCAAATATCCAAAATAGCTTCGGTACTTAACATTTTAAGTGAAATGTAATCAGTGGACTTAAATGGTAATATCCTCTGAGAATTTTTGAAATACACTGGCCCTGGGAGACGAATTACGTTGGATGGAAATTACTTGAGTGTGTACATAGTATTTTATTATGTTGAGAAGGATTCATAAATTTAATAGGCCCTTATGTTCTGTCAGTGGTTCTTAATATTTGGAGTTTTTAAGAATAACCTAGCTCTTTGTTAACTATGCTCACCTTGGTTCCCATTCCCAGAGATTTTCAATCAGTAGGTCTGAGGAAGAACCAAGAAATTTACATTTTAATTAGCACTCACTCCCTTCCAGTAATTCTGACACAAATAGTTTACAAAGCACTCTTCTGAACTAACCAGAAGGGACTCTATAGTTTGACTTGCTACTGTGACACTCCTGTGGGCCACCAGAAAGACAAGTTGATAGGCTGTAGGTATTTTGTACAAGACAGGTCTTAGAACACCCTGCAGATCTCAGCCCTCATCAGTCATGCAGACACTAGCAGCCCATTCTCCATGAACTAAGACCTACTTAATAGGATCACAGTCTACTACGCTTCGGTTTCATGCCCGTTCTTTTCCTTCTTGCCCTATGACTCTGCTATTGGCACAGAGATGTGAGGCACCATGAGACCCACTTGATACACAAAAGTATGAAGGAATTAATGTCCCATGAAACAAAACTTTGGTTGATGGAAATGGAGACAGAGCATAAAGTCTTCATTATCTTCCTGCAATGGATAATTCCAATAACTCACTTATATAGCCTCTGAGAAGATGATCCTCTTGACATCAAGTGGTAATCACCCTTGATATGTCCGATGGCTTCCTCTCATTCCCTGTCTCACGCCTCTTGTCCCTCAGGTGCTCTGGGGTGCTCTGGAGTTTGCGTGGAGGAGCGGCACAGAACACAAAATCCCCATCTGGCTTCCCCTAGCACATTCACACAGCAGAAGCCTTAGTTAAACTGCCACTACTTACCACTCCCTAGTGCAAAGATACACCTGCAGTAGACCCCAAATATTTGCTTAAAAAATAACTAAAACATCATTATCTTTCTGGTTGCCTGCACTTCAGTTATTTCAGTCATCACTAGAAGCAGATATTTACTCACATTAAAGATCTCACCTGACAAAAAGTGTAGCAAATTAAGGCACTTAATTTACAAAGTCAAGCAAATAGCACTATCACTTCTGTGACTTGCAAGGACAGTGCGGGAAATGTTTGACCCCTGGGAAAATTTTTCCCTACTGAGCAGCAGACCTTCTGCTAAAGAGTTTTGCACCCTCAGTAAACTTCATTTTTCTCTCAGATGTCTCAGAGCTATTCACAGAAGCAATCTGTCACCATTCCTCTTATTGAAGGTGTAAGCACTGCTCCCGTATTAACTAGTCCCAGATGAGGAGTAACTTAGCCAGTACTGATGCCTTCATTAACTTTCTTATGGGCTACAGCTCTGTAATCCTAAATTTCAACCCAAAAAAATCAACAAAACATTCAGAATCCACAGTGAAGCATGCATCAGTCATATGCAGCTAAACACATATGCTTTAAATCCGTAAGACCTAAGGTCAAAGACAAAAGATTCCTTTCGGTCTTCCACAGGAAGATAAGCATACTACATTTGAAAAAGGAGAAAGAGAGAAGGAAAAGAAGAAAGAAAAAAAAAACTTCTGCCAAAGTGCTTCCATTCATTGTTTCCCCAGGATCAGCAAAAAGAAATATTTTTTAATTAAAAAGTCAATATGTTCTCAAAAAGAAAAGAATCTGAATCATAATTTATTCAATTTACACCATCCAGTTACAGTCAAGGTTCAAATTGACTTTCAAGTAATAGTAAGCCTTTTATTATATATGGCAATGGTTCAAGAATATAATTCAGCCTCTTTGAAGAACCACTTCTTCCCCCGTACTCTAAACTCATCCTTTTCTAACTTAAGAAATATGTCATTTTAATTACAGAGAAGGTGACTGTGAAAATTCAAGCTTTGCCTATTTTTGTAAACCCAAACCTCCTAAGACACAAATTACCGGTGTGGCCCACATGTGCTGTGCTAACAATAGACCAGGCCCAGCAAGAAAAGAACATCGCTGAGACACAAATATAGAGCAAAGATGTAGTAACAATGAAGAAACAAAGTAAAACGCATCTGGCTTTTTCCCCCTTTACAACTCCCACTACTGTGACAGTTTCAAGAGATGTACTCATTTTTTATTAGCATTTAAAATGGATAAATGATACATTACCGTATTTACTTGCACAATATAACATGTGCCATAAATAAGATGCCAAAATTTTGTTCTATTGAGAAATGGATAAGGCCCTTTTAATTCACACTTTATACATGAGCCATTACAGCACTAAGAGAAGATCTGGAGCTTGTGCCCAGAAGCTGACTTCTAAGGCCTGGGAGATACACAAAGAGCAGAACAGAGGTGGGCGGGGGGCACGGCCATGAGATACTGGCTTCACAGCAGAAATCCTCAAGTATGAGAAGGGCCAGTGATCTCAGCTGGACTAGACCTGCTGAACTGCAAGGTGAAAGAAAAAGACAGTGAGACCAGGAAAGATCGGAACTCTCCGAAGAGTTCACACTGCTAATCAATCCGGGGATGACTTGGCTTCTTTTCAGCCACAGCTCTGACAGCCTTGAAGTAGCTGCATTCATTGGTGGGCATCTGAGAGCACCCACCTTTATGTTTCTAATCTTTCACCCATCCTTCATCACCCTGCCACTGTGGAGGTTTCTAATTTTGTGGAGCCCCATTACCATTCCCAGAGGTCTTTAAGAATAACAAAAATATTCATCAGTCAAAGAGAACCAGAGGTGACAAGATGAATTTACAGAGCCCTCCAGGTTTCTGCTTTCCAATAGCTTTCAAATGGAATTATCACCTCCATCCACCCACCAGACCAGCACATCTGCTTTGTGGCAGCAAGCCTCCCTGATTGTAATAAAGCTGCAGTAGTGATTTCACCCAAGTAAAAACTAACCAAAGAATATCAGAGAAAGGACAACACTGAGAATCAGAACTAGCAAGCTCCACAATTAAGTAATAAAAATTCTAAGATTCTCAGAAGTGTGAGATTGTGCCAGAAATTCATTCGGTCTGGTCACTAGCCATGTGCCAGGAACTCTGCTGGGTATCAGAAGATGAGAATGAAATTTCTTTATGATCTCAAGGACCGTCAAGTCATTACAGTAACATGATGTGCTTCTGCTATGGCTTGAACGTGATTTTCCCCTTCAATTCATACAGGAGTTTAAATCCTACTCATAAATTTACGGTGTCGGGAGGGTACAGACTCAGTAGGACTTTTGGGAAGTGATTAGATTTGGTTGCGGGGATGGAGCCTCATGACTGAATCCTGGTAGCTTTATAAGGAGAGGAAAAGAGGTCACATATTAATAGAGATACACAGATATGTGCACCCCATCATACAGTGTGATGCTCTGTGTCACCACAGGACTCTGCCAGCAAAAAGGCGGTCAACAGAGGCCAAACCCCCAGAGTCAACCTCATCTTGGACTCTGAAGCTCCACAAGACAAAATAAACCTCTCTTCTTGATAAAGATGCATTAGGCATTTCTTTTTGGGTAACGAAAAGCCAACTAATACAGTATTAAATAAAGCACTGAGAAAATGCTAAGAGTATCTGAAGGAAAAGACAAATAACTGTTGAATAGGTTTCACAGAAGGGGTGGGCACAGACATAGATCCCGAAAATGGAACAGAAATTTCCACAAAGGACAATGAATAATCCAGGAAGAAGGCCCGGCAGGCGAGAATTCTTTCAAAGCAAAAAATCCCTGCAGAGGATTGGGAGTCGGCAGCCAAGTAAGATGAGCCACATTTCTGAGTCGGCAGCCAAGTAAGATGAGCCACATTTCTGAAAGTGATCTGATTAAAATAAGAATGAGTCCCTGGGCTCTCAGTAGGAAGTGTGAGGAACACACCATGGGGGCAAAAAAAACAGCCTCTCTTCTCCTTTAGCATCTCCGCTTGGCAGTGTTTGGAGTAATTTTTCTGTCAACTCATAAAAGGCTAAAATTAGCATTTACATTTGTGTAATTGAAAGGCTAATATTCAGTGTTTGTGTAAACCACAAGACTTGGATAATTGTGTTAATTTGGAATCTTAAAATAAATATGATTAATAATTAACATCAACAATATTGCTTCACAAAAACTGCTTCCGAGTGAGTATTCTCTGTCGTGTTGGATCTAACAGGAGGCCACCTCCTTGCCAGTCTCCAGGAAATGTGAACAACTGCAGGCCGACAGAGCCATTACATGGGGCGGAATGCGCTCCCCCCACCACCAGGAGAGGGCAAAGCTTCTGACAGGATGGCATATAAAAAGCAACAGGAAACAAGGTACCCCTGTCTAATATCACAAGACTCTCTTCTTTGCTGACATGAGCCAAAACATGCACCTTGAATTTGACAGAACTTGAACTCCAAATTAAAGTCATTTTTGTTCTTAAACTTTTATCTGTCATGAAAATAAAATGTGATATATGATTCTAGATGAGATCTTGAATCAGAGCGGGGGAAACCTGATATAACAGACATTGTGACAACTGGAGAAACTTAATTAAGGAGTAGATAATCCTGTATCAACACCAGATTGCCTGATTTTGATATCCACACGGTGGCTGCATAGGAAAATATCCTTATTTTTAGAAATTCTTCTCTGAAGTATTTAAGAGCAAGTGCCATGATTTCTGTAACTTATTCCCAAATGGTTCAGAAAATGATAATATACAGTGAGAAAATGATAAAATACATATGGCAAAATTTTAGCAACTGACAACTCTGGGTAAAGGTTATAGAGAAGTACTGTCATTATCACATTTCTCTAAGCCTGGAATTTTCGGATAGAATTTAAGAAGAGACATATCTGAGCTCCTGCAGAGCACTGAGCACCTTAACTTTTGCTTCCTACGATCAGGAGCATTCCTTTCATCTGCTTCCTCATGTGTGATTTTAGTTATCACTTGGGAAGCATTATTAGACATATGTGGTGAACTCTGGGGAAAACAAAGACTCATGCCATAAAAGCTCCACTCTCAGTCCAGTGGAAGAATTCAAGCACAGACTCCCATGACCACCTGTGAGCAGGAAGCAAAGATGCCAGGAAAGACAAAACAAGAGGTGCAAAAACACAGAGGCTGGCTGAGATGACAGAAGATTTCATGTAGAGGACAGGTGAGGGCAGATAAGATTTTGGCGGAATACCAGAGTGCAGGACAAGTGGCAATGACATAGGGCACTAGGAGTGTCCAAGAGGACCCCAGATGCCAGAAAGGCAAGGTGGGTTTGATCTGGGTGATGACTCTGAAAACGTGATAGGCAAGTAGGGGTAATAAAGGCAGAAAAAAGGGTCAACTGCTGAATGCCCTTAAATGGTAAGAAAAGTATTTTGAATTCTATTCTAGACAACAGGGGAAGATGTACAAGATTTTTGAGAAAGTGGTTGCTTCCTTTTGATACTGGGAACAATATCTTGCGTATCCTTTGTGGAATTTTACTTTCATCCATAGCTGAGGTAAAAATATACCACTCTGATATATGGGCTATTTT
This sequence comes from Hystrix cristata, assembly GCA_004026905.1. Taxonomy (NCBI): domain Eukaryota; kingdom Metazoa; phylum Chordata; class Mammalia; order Rodentia; family Hystricidae; genus Hystrix; species Hystrix cristata. The sequence continues at coordinate 67,819 of PVJO010004834.1, forward strand.
CTCTCTCTCTCTCTCTCTTGCTGTCTTGCTCTTCCTTTTTTTTAAAAAATTTATTTTAATGGTACATTTTAGATGTACATATTGATAACATTCATCATAGGGGATTTGTACCTCTACGTATCTTGTTGCTTCTTTTTTTTCTCATTCCCCTCCCCTCACCCCCTCCTCCCTCCCTATTTACAAAAGCTTTGTTTCCATTTTTTCCTTCCATTTCGTATTTCTCTTGTCCCTCTGTTCCTTTCCCCCTCCCTTGTTCCCTTTCCCATTTGGACATTTTCTTCCCTTTCCCAATATAATACATTTTAGTCTTTATTTACACTTTCAGTTTCTCACACCAGAGAAACCATTCAGTATTTAAACATGTGTGTTGGGCTATTTTTAATTAAAGACACTTAAAAACCAGCAGGTACAAGATCATTCCGACCTCTTTGCTGTTTCTTAAAAACAGCAGATGAAGTTTCCATGTGAAAGACCCTCACTCTATACTAGAAGGAAAGCAAAATTCTTATCTTCAGGGACAGGAAGTCAAAACCAAAAAAATTCTGTACAAACCTTTTTAAAATAGTTCTTATCCTTTAAGCTCCCCCACTATGATGCACAAGTAGTAATCAAAATGTATGGTAAATGTTTAAATTTTTTAAAAAAAATTATTACAGTAAAAGATACATTACCAAATCCCTCTCAAAATATTTTCCCTCACTCCAAACAGTTATCCCATTGTTCTGGCCTCTTTCTGAAGCAGTTCTGGAAGCCTTCTTTTGTGAGCGCTTTTATGAGATATGATCAAAAATATGGTGAATGCTGTTGCCAAGTGCCATCAAAGAGAAGGCAGCCTTATAAAAACAGTACAGTGTATCCTCATCCAACTTATTCAATGGACCTGGTACCATGTGACTTCTGGCTCTTCCTCCAAGTCAAAATGACCATGAAATGTAAACATTTTTAATCAGTTCAGGACTTGAAGGTAGCAATGACATCACAACTAAAAACACTCACAAAAGAGGACTTCCAGCACTGCTTCAGAAAGTCACAAGAATGAAGGGATAATTGTATTTGAATTGAGGGAGTAGTTTCAGGGGGATTAATGGCAATGTGTCTCTTATTATAGTAAGTGTTTTAAATTTAAACATTCACTGTATATTTTGATCATACCTTGTAGTTGCTTCTTTACAACTTACTATTCATTGTCCAGTCAAGACAATAAGTAACTTTCTAACTGCTTCTTTGGCTCCAAATTTCTTTATAAGGTATCTCGTGCCACATAAAACCTTTATTAAATAAATTTGTATGCTTTTCTCCTGTTAATCTATCTTACATCAATTTAATTCTCAGGTCCAGCCAGGACCCCAAGAAAATGGACGTGGAGTTTCACTGACCCTACAACATACAATGAAGTTATAGGGATGTGATATGTTTGTAAAAATAAACATTTACAACCTTATGTAATTTTATTTTTTACGTACACGTCAGCAATATAGAGTGTTAAACATGACATCAGTTTTGAAAGGGAAAAATTATTGGTCGTGTATCAAATGTATCAAATTTGATACCCATGTCAAATGTTTCACATATTCCTTCATATGTAACCCCTGCAGCCTTCCATAGTTAACAAGTAGAGGGAAAAAAAATCAGGTAAATATCCAAAATCATAGTTGATGAGTCAGTGTTCTTTGGTTTCAACAATGAAAATGACACTTGGTTAACTTGAGCAGGAAGATGAATAATTTAAGAACTGAGAGGAAAGTTTGGGAACCAGCTTCAGAAATTTCGATCATGAACCAACAGAGTCTCTACTGAGATAAATCACGTTCATTGTTTTTCACGTCTTGGTCACTTTCCCCAAGATACAAATACTAGGCAGAAATCATTCACAGATTGCTTTGCTAAGGAATGGTACAGCACCCTAACTGGTATTCCCGTCAGACACTTGCCATAGAGCAGCGAAAAACAATGTTTCTAGAAGTTGTAGTGGCCACAAAAATGAGCCACATGGATCTCCTGCTGCAAGGATGTTGCAGACTGGCAGCCCCAGCTGCTGACCTCGGGATCCACCATCTCTTTGCCTCCCAGGCCGCACACAGCCAGTGACTGAGCACAGTAGGGACCTCAGTGGCGACTCACACAGGGTCACTCCAGGACCCAAGAGATACGATCCTCCCCTGGGGACCTGTAGCTTGAACGTTTCCCCAGAACTCTGGCCAAACCTTTATTTCAGTACCACAGTTTAAGACCTCCCGTGCAGTCCTCCATGGCTCTCTTTCTTCCGGTGTCAGACTCGCCTGGGATCTAAAGGTCTGCTCCCTGGCCTCCACAATAAAGCTCTGTATGCCTAATGCTGTCTCAGCGTCTGTTTCTCAACAGACCAGACCCAGTGCAGATGCAAACCCATGAGTTTAATTCTCATCTATACATCCTCAAATCTACATTTCACAATACTCATAGGATTGGTATAGGCAATAAAAGGTGGTTAACCTAATAATTACAATAGACAATACCCCACTGTTTCTTAGATGTCAAATAGAGGATGGAATTATTATAAAAGCTAGAAATGAAAATCTTCTTTAAAAATCATATGAGGGGTAATTTTTATTATTTCTCAAATTATTTGACTCATTGGGGGATTTCTTTCAAGTACTGAGTTGCACTGATATATCTGAAAGGTAGATATATCCCTGCCTCTACTGTCCGGGATGCCTGCCCTGTGGCAGCTGAGCTCCTGTTGGAAGGGCAGGAGGAAGAGCCCGGTAGTACCTCTCCTCCCCAAAGTCTCATCCCAAACTGCACACAGATGCAAGAACCAAGTCCCACTGACAACAGAAAAACAAAATCATAAGTGTCAGGTAGCCTTAGCCCTGGTACAACCCCGCCCAGGTCAATGTGAAAAATGTCTTCCAAAATCATTACATCTCCAACAGTTTAACCAAACTCCAGTGAGAACTTATACCAAGAGACCACAGAGACACCAGAAAAAAAAATCTTATCACTTAATTCAGCAGAGTTAGCAAGACCCCAGGATGAGAAAACTATCTTTTATTAGCCCATTGGGAACTATGCTGAAGTGACACATTTTCATTTGTCAGTTTTCCCACAACACCTTACTAATAAAAGATATTTTTATACTACTAGACCTATGCCTTAAGGAAAACTGAAGATATTTACAAGAGAACAAAGTAAGAAGCTAGAAGTATTGAAGAAAAAAAGTCACTGAAATCAAGAGTCTTCTCTCCATCCATTAATTTAGCAAATATTTAATGAGTAACTCCTAAGGATATAGCTGCATATATTAAAGACATCTTTCTTAAAACAACTTACAATTCAAATAAGAAAATGGAGAATGGTGACTAGGACTCATATTTATTAAGTACCTTCTATGTGCCAGACAAAAAATATATGTCAAAAATTTCAATAGCAATATGAGGTGAAAGGTCTAGTCTAAGATATATACAATTAAGAGCAAAATACATAGTTTATAGATCAGTGCTTCTGAAAAGTATGGTCCTAAGAAGGACGGCAAACAGCACTGCTGAGGACCTTGGTAAAAATGCACAGCCTCTAGCACCGCCCCAGGTCCCCTGATATATCAGGGATGGGACCCAGAAATCCGTGTTATTATAAGCTCTCAGGGTGCTTCTGATGCATATTAAAGGGTACAAACCATTGATTTAGATAATAAGGACTCTGAACCAAAAGAAAGGGAGGCCTTGCCAGGGTTGAGGAGTCACAGAAGACATCTCAAATTAGACCTCGGGAAATGGTAAGAGTGAGGGGCAGAGAGGAGCAGGAAGAGTAAGAGGGGAAAGGCCCCAGAGCAGGGCAGAGTTGGGATGTGCACATACTATTGAATCTTCCGTCACTGTTTTCCCCAGTGTCTTCAATGCTTTATTTTCCTAATTAGGGCAAATCACTTTTTAGTTGTAAGAATGAATGTGAGACAATTTTGACATAGTTTTGTCAATGAATAATTCAGTCCTGCCCCAGGCTCTGATTCTTGATCCAATTTAATCTCTCAGTTAATACAGCTCCAGAAGTCCTTAGGGTCTTAACAAGATGACATTATTAATTCCTAGCTCCACAGATAAGACTTTCTCTACACAGCCCCTTTCAGGCTATTGTTACCTTGATTATCTTGCAAACTCCTTTTGATATCTCTCATTCTCCCCACTACAGGCAGAAGTAGCTTTTGAAAAGAAAATGCACAAAGTATTAAAAAAAGAGAACATGAATTTTAATCTATCATTCCATAGAGAATTGCACATTCCAAAGAATTATTTAAAACTTGGGTAGAAGTTCGTTCCACCACTGCAGTTGCAACTTAACAGCCAATCACGGTACAGCACTATGTGGGAACTTCTACCAGTTTTGTAAATAGTTCTAAGCCTCATCAGCCTGCTTCCAAAAATGCCTTTCTGTTTTCCTAGCAAAATCTGCATTTCATCTGCCAATTTCCTACCCTCCTACACACCCATATTTTTTCCTAGCACTCTTCAAGGTCCCAAGTATAGTGAGAACAAGTTATAGTTAACCACATAGTTAAAACTATACATTATGACAGAAACAAGTTTTCCATTCGAAGCCACCAAATGAACTCTAATAAAGACCTCCCACTCTAATCGGGGCCCACTACCTTGCTCATTTACTCATACAACAAACACTATGAACACCTCCAACTGAAAGAGGCCACCTACCATGAACCCTCCCCTCCGCAAGATCTTGCTGACTGCATCAGACTGCAAAGCTGGTCCACCTCCTGAGAGCGAAGAGCATCAAGACAGCCACAGAGTACCTACCATATAACTGCTTCTCCCTTGCATTTGTTTTTTGCTGCAATATTTGCTGCCTGCTCCGAAAGTTCAGGCCCTCTGGTGTGCAGCACTCATGTGGACCCATCATCCCCCAGAGGGACTCAGGTGGCAGACAGACTTCACTTTGCTAATGCTCATATTGTTTATTCTGCAATGAGCAATACCCATGCTGCTCTCATCCCTGAATTTTTGTTGTCTACTTTGGCACCTAGAGAGTGGCAGGCATTTGTTCCTTGTCATCCCTGTGAGACTGAGTCTCTTCCTGACACCTATGATGTGTTAGGATCTGTGATGTGTCTTCGTTGCTCTATATCTCAGCAAAGGAGGGCCTCAGGCCCTATTGTGTACCACAAGGGATGTTTGGCTGAGACCTGACTGGTTTTTGAGTCTTTTAAGTCTTACGGCAATATTATTTAATATGTGTTGTTGGTTTGTTAACATTGAACTCATGAAGGGCTGGGGATTTAGCTCAGTGGTTAAAGCGCCTGCCTTGCAAGCACAAGGGCCTGAGTTCAATCCCCAGCACACACACACACACACACACAAAAAAAAAACCATTGAACTCATGACCAAAGTGCTGTCAGTCATGCTTCAAGGAAGCTTACCTAGTACACATACATTCTCCTTCCGGCACATGACGGGCTTCCTGCACACAGGAACACTAGACGGCACTTCAGCACTGTATTTGGGGCCATTTTAAATATCAATATGCAAAAGCATGCCACAAACAGACCACAAGGTGGCATGGCCTTGTAGCCCCTCATCTGGGACTGTGAATGTTGTGTGATTCAAATTTTTTGTCACCCTCTACATGTCCGTTAGTGACTATGAAAGCACCGTAGGCCATGAGTATTAATTTGGAAGTTACAAAGAAATCATAGCAAGTAGGCAAATTCACAAATATGGACTACATGAGTAATGAGAATGACTATACATGATTAGGCATGATTTTATTTTTATAACAGAGGTTTAATTTGCTTAGCTATGTGCTAGCCTATGATTAGTTAATCCCTGTCCTGGGGAAATTCAGTTCTGTTCTGACTTGCAGGGAGAGTACATAGGAAGACAGCAACAACCAGACCAAGTACTTGTGCTGTGAATCTAAAACAATGCATGACAGCAAAGCCCCTTTCTCTAGGCCAGGTATTGAAAACCTTGGTCTGAGTGACAGGCATCCCATAAGCCCTGCAACCCTATTAGTGAGAACTTCCATGGACTTAATCCATCTTCGCATTTCCTGCATCATTTAGAACAATCAAGGAATGTGTAATATGCAAGGATTTTAATTTTGAGAAGTCAAAGAATCACAGGATTCTCAGGAATACAAGGAAACCAGGCATGGTGGCACATGCTTGTAATTCCAGCACTCTGGAGGGCTGAGCCAGAAGGAC
>PVJO010004834.1:74111-93602 GCA_004026905.1 Hystrix cristata
GAGGGAGGAAGGGAGGGAGGAAGGGAGGGAGGGAGGGAGGAAGGGAGGAAGGGAGGAAGGAAAGGAGGAAGGGAGGAAGGAAAGGAGGAAGGGAGGAAGGAAAGGAGGGAGGGAGGGAGGAAGGGACAGAGGGAAGGGGGGTGAGGAAATAAGGGGGAAAGAAAGGGAAAAAATAACTTCTCAACGCTAACCTCCTATGTCTTCTCAGACAGAACGACCAATTAAGCAAACTGCAAAGGGCAAAAAGATGCTGTTTGATGCTGTGTGATGCAGCCCAGGGATTTAGACCCAGGATTACACATGAACTGTGTCCTGCCTGAAATATCTTGCAAAGGCAGACGTTGGCTATGACTTAGCAAAACCTAACATTTACTGTGATATTAATCAACAGCATTGGTGACAACAGGATGATTTCAAGCCAGATGAACAAAAGAAGACTAGCATGTGAAAGGGCTTGGTAAGACACACCAAGGTGATGTGATTTAAGCCTTGTGAAGATTCAAGGGCAAACTAATTGCATGAATATTTAGATATTTAATAATCATGGGTGCGCTGAGTCATCCTGTCAAAGTAAGAGTCAAAACTGTTGCATCTTGTGCCACTTTCCATGAAGAAAGAAGCCTAATGCCTGGTGAGTATCTTCAGGTTTGGGAGGCAGCCCATTCCATGTCAAAGACTACTGCTCTGGACAGATTCCAGGCGACAAAAAACTCTGCTAGCTTTAAGTGGGACTTAGGGCAGAGGACATCCCAGCAAATGGTACAAGCAGTCCTAACACTTAGTCATGTGACCTGACAGTCCTGTGGCGATAGGCAATTCAGTGGTCAGAAAAGATGCCACAGGGAATTTATGGTAAGCCTCAATGAGTCCGTGTGGCCTTGGGGGTTCTGAGGCAAAGCCCATGTCTCTGCAGTGGAGAACCATACAGCTTTAAAAAATAGTTCCCGGCATGGTGCTAAGTCTTAGAAGAAATAGAACGCAGGGTCATGAGACACCAAATGACCGTGTGGCCCAGAAGATCCCACCATACAGAGTCCTGTCAGATCCCAAAAGTCATAAATTTAAGCAATTCTAGTAATAATCCAACTGGATATGAAAATTGCCATCAGGGAAATGCAAAGTAAAACCACAGGGAGATACTACTTCATACCCAGTAGGACGGTGATGCCAAACCTGTGTGAGCTTTCAATGATACCAAAGGACCACCGTGGCACACGGCCACAGGTTCACCACCGCACTGGGATGGCCACAGGTTCACCACCGCACTGGGATGATGAGTGTCAGAATTATTGAAAATACCAAGGATGGGCAAGCTGTAGAGACCTGAACCTTCATACACTGATGGTGAGTACATAAAATGGACAACCACTCTGAAAAATAGTTTGACAGTATTTTAAAAAAGATTAAGCAGATGATACTCATATAAACCTTTCATTGCTATAAAATACTATTTTTTCTCTTTTTCATTTATTATTACATGTGTGTAGTACATAATGTTTACATTCCTTGTGGGAAGTTGGTACATGTGCATAACACATGTTAATTCCTTTTCTTCATCCCATTTTCTTTTTCTTCCCTCCCTCCCCCTCCACCCGTCTCTTGATCCCTTTCCTTTGTTAGTACATGTTTGCAGTACATAATATTTACATTCCTTGTGTGGAGTTGGTGCATGTACATAAAACATCCCAATTCCTTTTTTCTACCCAGAGTAAAAATAAAAGCAAAATACAAGATAATAGGAAGTAAGGAGATAGATCATTCTCAAAGGGGAAGGGGATGAAGAGATGAAGGGAGAGAGGAGAGAGGGAAAAGATATGGGATAAAATGTTATTTATCCTTATTCATGCTCCTTGTATGAAGTCTACTATGTCTACTATTAATATAACCACTCCAGCTTTCTCCTAATTAGTGTTAATCTTTTTCTGTCCTTCAACTTTTGACCCTGTCATCAGACATAAAGTGAGTTTCTGGTAGATAACAAATAATTAAAGTGTGTGTACTTCTCCCCTAGTTTCACAATGGGTACTTACATCATTTATATTTATGTAATAATTAATGTGGTTGATATTTAAATATAACATCTTATTTGTTTTATATTTAATCTCAACTCTTTTTGTTCATTTTTCTTTCTCCTTTCCTTCTTTTGGCTTACTGGAGGAATTTTTGTTATTTTGTTTTCTTTTTAGGATTCCTTCTTTCTCCACTGCTGGCTATTCATTTTTTTTTTCTTTAGTGAGAGCTCTCTGGTTTAAAACATGTATCTTTAACTTATCATAGTCTATTTTCAAATGATGTTCTACTTCAACTATAAATAGTTGAGCCTATTAATATTTTCTCATTCTTTGTGTTTTCATGTGCTTTATTTTTGTATACATTATAACCTTCACAATTCATCTTTGCTTTAAACACACAATTATTCTTTAAAGAAAAATTTTAAAAGGATAAAAGATTGGGAAACCATTTACATTTGCCCAATACTTTTTCTAGCACTCTTCATTCCTTTGTATAGATCCAATCTCTTATCCAGTATTTTTCTTCCACTTGAAGAATTTGGTTTAAAATTTCTTGTAGTACACATCTCCTGGTAACAAATTCTTTTAACTTTTGTTTATCTCAAACTTAAAGAGATGTTTGATGGATATACAGTTTTAGGTTGACTTTTTTCCCATGGTACTTTAAAGATGTTTTTCCTTTGTCTTCTCACTTAGAAAGTTTTCAACAGTAAGTACTTGATAGTATTTTTGGTTGTTGCTTATGCGATGTATTTACCCTTCAATTGACTTTAAGTTATTCTCACTGTCACTAGTTTAAGAAATTTGATTATTATGGCTTGCTGTGGTTTTCAATTTGTTTATCTTGCTTGCTATACTTTAAAATTATTTTTATTGCTTTTTATTAGTACATGTTTGTAGTACATAATGCTCACATTCTCCGTGGGGAATTGGTACGTGTACATAATACATCTTAATTCCTGTTTTTTGTTCCCTTTGTCTCCCGCCCCTCCCTACTATACCCCTCTCTTATTTCTTTGTTTTTCTAACTCTCACCTCCCTTTCTGGGACGCCGGACAACTCGACACAACTTAATACTTTTCTGTAAGTCAGTGAGTATTTTTTTCTTTATTCCTGTCTTTAGACATGTATGTCTCTGTGCTTCACTGCAGATTCAGTTATGCATTTGGAGTCCCTGATACTCTCCTGCATTGTTTAATCTGCTCTAACTAATGAAGTTTTCATTTTAGACATGGTGTTTCATCCTCAAAAGTTCTTCTTTCATATGTTCCACATTTCTTCACTACATTCTTGTTTGTTTTTTATTATTACTCATCATAGTCATAATGGCTGCTTTACTCTTTCCATCTACTAATTCTACAATTTCTGTATTTCTGGGTCCATTTTGACCAATGGATTTTCTTTCTGGTTTTGGACTATATTTTCTGACTCCTTGATGTGTCCAGTAATTTCTTAGTGGATGCTACACATTGTGGGTTTTACATTCTTGAGAATCTGTACTTTTTCTCTTCCTTTAAAGAGTATTGTCTTTACTCTGGCAATCTTTTAAGGTTATTTTAGTACAGTTTGAACTTTTAGAGCCTTGTTTTTAAGCTTTCTTATGGAAGAAAGCTAGATTGGTCTTTATTCTAATGATAGTCTACTAAGTTAATAAGCTGTGGCTCTTCTGGAGTTTCTACCATATGGCTCCAGTGATTACCAACTACTCTCCGATCTGCAAGACAATGGAAATGTCTACTATCCTGATGTGTTCAGATCACACCTCTCTTGTCATATACCCTGCTTTATAGTATTTCATACTATACCTGCATGTCTTAGGGTTCAGCAAAGACAAAAAGGAATCCTATACAAATTTTGGGGGTTATTTTTCTGCACAGCTTCCCACAAGTTAGAGCTGCTTCTGCCTCTGTCAACTCTGATCACTGTCTCCTGAACTCAGTAATGTCACTATTTCCAGCTTAGGTTCTATACACCATCACTCACAGGCAGAAAACTGGAGTGATACTTACACTCATCTCATCTGTTTTTCTTCTCTCAAGGATCTAAGCCATGTGTCATTTGTAATTTGCTGTTTAATAATAGATTATTTTATATGTATTTCCAGTTTTCTACTTGAGAGGAGGATGAATACATTTTGAAAAGTAATAACCCCCATATATGAATGTAAATTTTCATCATTCTTTTACGTTACTTTGGGGGGTGTTATTATTATTCGTTTGTTTTGTTTTGTTTTGTTTTTTGAGATAGTGTCTCTCTACGTAGTTCAGGCTGGGCTTGAACTCACTACATAGCTAAGGCTGCCCTCAAATTTGTGGTGACCCTCCCGCCTCAACCTCTCCAGTGCTGGGATTACAGGTGTGTGCCACCAAGGTGTGTGCTCTTACTTTATTACTTTTAACCAACACTTATAGAGCTCCACCTATACACAACAACACTGCAATGTACGTGAAGGATCAAGGATTAATAAAACAGGGACCTTCTCTTAATGGAATTTTAATGTTTTGCCAGAGATGCACCTATATACTGGTGACAAAACATTTTAATGGTTATAATCTAAATGTTTAATCAGTATAGGGAAGGAAGGAGAGATTAACAGGTTTAGAGATGGCTTAAAGGAGAGTGCAGCCTATGGGCTGAAAGATGAGCAAGATTTTCATTAAAGAACAGGTTTACAAGCAGTACAGGGTAGCCAGTGCTTGGTAGGCAATGGAGGGGTCTTGGAAAGAAATGGAAGAATAAATTGGGAGATGATCTGTGTTACGGTTTGTGTCTAGATGTCCCCGCAAAGCCTCATGTGGTCATAAGTGGGGTGTTTTCAGAGGTGACTGTATCTAGAGTATGTGATTACTAAATCCACTGATTGGTTTGGCATAGTTCTGCTGGGATCAAGGATATGATGCTATCGTTAAGGGTATTAGGATTAAGGGTGGGAGTGCTATCCACCCTAAAGCCAGGTAGCCTGAATAAAAGGGATAGAAAGAGGCTTGCCTACTCTCTTGCTTGCATCCCTTTGCTTACCCCCTTGTTTACCTCACTGCTTTCTGCCTGTCTGCCATGCCACCCTGCCTCAGATCCAGCCGATTGTGGACTGAAACCTCTACAAACTGTGAGCTAAATAAACCTTTCCTCCCTTAACTTTGGGTGTCAGGTGTTTTGTCCCAGCAATGAGAGAAAAGTAACTAAAACAGTCTGGATAAGAGACCTAATGGTAAAAAAAAAAAAAAAAAAAGAGAGAGAGAGACCTAATGGTAAACTTTGGAAACTTTCCATGGTATTCCAAAGAACTTGGAAATGAATGTGATATAATTTGTCCAGGCTAGCTTGTGTTCTTTAATTTACCACTATCGACATGGCAATACTGTGCAAGGCCTTGCATATAAACAATGCTCAGAATTTTAATATTAGACTCCTAAACCCTGATATCCACTTAAACCCTTCCTTACTGTTTCCTCTCAACAAACTCAATTACCAAATTGCTGCCTACACTCCATTCATTCCTTAAATTTCTCTTAATCCTTATCTCTGCTTCCCTTGACAGCTCAGGATGTACATTAAGGATCTACCAGGTAAGAGCCCTTCCAGTTTAACTCATCCCCTATGACAACCTTTTCAGCATTTTCATTTATTCGCTTATTCATTTACTATTTAACTGGCAGCCAAGCAGTGTAATAGGTTCTCAGTATATATACTACAGTTCAGACTGCTTTCATGGAGTTTGTATTCAGTGGGAGATAGCCAACAAACAAAAAAATGATCAAAATAATTATATTAGGTGAAAGAAATAAGATACTATCACAAAGAATAAGTAGGGCAGGTGTGACATTAGAACTTTAATGATTTGGGGTTTTTTTAACCAGCAGTGCAGCCCAATTTGCTAGAAATGTAGTCATTCCAGACATATTGGAGAAAAAGCTACATTTCAGTAAGATGTCCTGGAACATAGCTTTAGATTAAAGCTATCGCAGACCTCCCTTGGCCTGCTGAGACTATACCAAGGAGTTCACACACCATTGACTAATAAAGAAGACAAAAGAAAAGAGAAGATTTGCTGTGAAAGCTACATCATGACATTTATTGTCAGCAAAATATGAGTCTATAACTCAGGAAGGAGTTCAGGGATGTTTAAGCAGAGCATAAAAGCTCCAGATCTGTGAGCTAAGCTGTCTAGAATGAAGCAGGGTACTGAGCTTATGGTTTGTTCTTCAGCTAGTCATCTGTCAGTCTATACGATGAACCAACAATTCCCAATTTTACCCAAACAGCAGAACAACCAGGGAAGCTTTGAAAAAAAAAAAAAAACTGATTCTGGGCTCTCGCTACCAGATATTTTTATTTAATCAGTCTGACCTGTAGCCCAGGCACTGTGATGTTTTAAAGCCCCACCGGGGATTTTAATTTGTAAACAAACTTGAGAACCACTGTAGATCAACAACCACCAAAAAAGAAAAAAAGTGGAAGGACAAAAGCAAGGGAAGAAATGAAGCCACATTCAGCATTTGGGACCTGAGTTAAGGTCCTAATGTTAGAAACTTGCCCTGCACATAAGTTATTATAATTTTTGGACCACATTAATGTTAATTTTACCTTAACTGTCCAACCCATAAATATCTCTTCCTTGAAGTCACATGAAAAAAAAATCATTCAAAAGGTTGTTGAAAAAGATCCTTTCAAGCAAAATGGCCACATGTAGCCATGTTTAATAAATGTTATCCACAAACATGGTTGTTGAAAAGGAAGTGAATTAGCATGGTTAATTCCTGGGTATTTGGTGCAATGTCATGAACAGTGAAGACACCAAGAAAATCGTCCTTTTGGTCAAAAACTCTTGCAATGGGTTCTTTTATGCTGAAAGCAGAGCATGAACTTTCAGACTAGAATGCAGAAACAGGATCTTTTGGAAGACCTAATGAAGTCATGGATCACTGACCACCACTTAAGCAGCCAAGCACTCTTGCTACTGGGTTGTGGGAGTGGGAGTCTCCTTCTGGATGTGGTTTCTAGGTTCTTTCTGTCCTGAGCAAAGAATTGGTCAAGACAAGCACAAATGGTAGCAAAGTTTTATTAAAGGTAGGAAAAGAAACAGGTTCTGCAGAGTGAGTTTTGGGCAAGTAAAAGTAGGAAAAGAAGTACACCCTACAGCATTAGGGTGGGCCACCATGCAAGAAAGGATGCAGTGGCAAAATCTCAGTGCTGACTGTCCTTTTTGTATCACCCACTCCTCAGGCTGGTGTCAGGTCTAAGCCATCCTATCAAAATCCTGCTCAAGTTCTTATGGGAAGTCCACATGCAGGGCTTTGGGAACTGCTCTTCCCATGTGTACTGGAATTTTGTAATCAATAGGTCATGTCCACTTTGCCAGCCAGCTTTGCCATGCCCTCATCTCCTGGCTGAGACTACAAAAATTAAACTAGTATTAGTGACTAAGTTTTAGGCTCCTAAAACTTAATGGAAATAGTCAAAATAATTTGAAATTTAGTTCAGGTTATGCAGGAATAACCCTTAGTGACTAGTTACTTTATTCCTCCAATTCTTTAAAATTTATTATTATAATTTTTTAACTCACCAAGGTAGTGCATAAGGCATGATATTCGAAGTACAAAATCTGACTTACTTGAGATAAACTTTTATCATTCTGAGCTTCTCAATACTGTTTCTAATTTGAAAAGTAGGACAGTCTACAAGTGAAGACAGGACTAATCTTCCTGTACAAAAGCTGGGGGTGTGGGGGGCTGGTATTCACTGTCTCAGCAACTTGGCCCCAAAGGCTTGGCAAATCAGATGTTCCTGACACCTCCAGTCTGAAGGGAGTGACTCAAAGGGCCAAAGATGGTCAAACATGATGTGGATAAAAACCTACATAGAACTACACTTTGAATTCTTTCTTTCTTCATCTATATCTGTCTGTACCTGCCAAGTATATACAGAATGGAAATCAAACACATTTGGTTTCTTCTGTAAAACCAAGACTTGATTCTGCTTATAATTTTTTAATGTTCAAGATTTCTGTTCTCATTATTTCTTTGTGTTAGCCATTTTAACTCAGTTTGCAAAATTTTTGTTAGTTCAGCTATGTTCATTAGCAATAGGTAAAAATTTTTGTTCAAGAAGTCATTCCTCGCATTCCCACAAATCTCTACGTAAATTTTAAATGAATGTTGGCTATGTTTGTTGTCCAATTCTTTGAATGGGAAAATAACTTCAGTGAGTCATTTTGGAAAAAGAAAACCGACATTGCTTAGTTTACAAATCTGAGGAATTAAATATGAACCAAAGGATTGAAAGATTAATCATTTTGTTTCTTCCACATAATACAAATCACCAGAAGCAGTGAACAGGCTATGTCCACATAGAAGAAATGGGATAAATTGAATCTTCTAATTTAATATCTTCTATAAGCAAATTTGGAACAATTATTACTCCAAATTTTGTTCAGAATGTTAAGTACAATGCAAAAGGAAGCATAGAACTTTTTTTTTTTTGCTTATTTTTATTTGGTTTTGGGTTCGAGTTTGTTTTTGTCTTGTGTTACTGGGGACTGAATTAAAGGCCTTTGCACTGAGGTATGGGTACATCACCAGCCCTTTTTATTTTGTAATTTGAGACAGAGTCTCAGTAAGTTACCCATGCTGGCCTCAAACTTGCAGTTCTCCTACCTCAGACTACTAAACCACTGGGGCTACAGGTGCACACCACCACACATGGCAAAACTGAGTTCTTCAGTGGTGGGACACAGATACAGAAATCCTCTTATTACCAGAGATGGGTTCTTTGGACACAGAAAAGATAGAAATGAGAACACATATAAGTAAGGCTTTAACTGGAGCTTCAGCTGAAAGGAGACAACAGTGATGAAGAGGGCGAACAACCTGCCCTCCTGCCCTCCAAACAAAAAGAGACAAACTTTTATTGATTTCCTAGAGGTTGGCTAAAGTCCAGTAATTTTCCATGGGTGTGGGACATGTTTGCAAAAGAGTCTTCCCCTCTTGTGCAACATTCAGGTCATCAGGCAGTCACAGTCAACTTCTTCTAGGAACTGCTGACTTCCTTTTGCAGCTGGTGTAATCACACGCCTTTAATCCCAGTATCATACCCTTAATTTAACAGTTTACTCTGAGCATCACTCAGGTAGCAAGTTTGTTTACATATTATCCCAAGCATCCCTTGGGTAGGTATCATTTCAACCTGTCAATTCTTGTATTGAATAAATCTGATAAAAATTATATTTTGTTATAAAAATTAATGAAAAATATACAATTTTTTGGTCATTCTGTATTTAAATAATTGGATTGGTAAGTGGTTAATCCCAGTATCAGACCTTTAATCCCAGCATCACACACCCTCAGTCCAGCCACCAGCGAAAAGTCCCACCTAAGACCACATGAGGCTTTGAGAGGACATATAGATACCGGTCATTACAGTATACTAATGATGGTTCATCTTTTGCATGGTTCCTACAGGTGCATATTTGCAATTTGGGCTATTTTCTAGGTAAATAATACCCACAGTTATTGTATGACCACTTGCAAGCCAAGAAACTACAGCAAAGACACAATAAGCCTGAGGTGAGTCATATCCTTTTAAACTGAGATCCAGCATATGAGAAAGAGGAACCATCCTGGAGGAGGGGCTCAAAGCATCAAGGAAGCAGCAGTACAGTGACAATAATCGCAAACAGACCCCCTTCAAGATACCACCATATTACTTATTTTGCCAATATACTAATTGTGTTGAACAGGTACTTGTGCTCCTCTACAGGTTCTCAAGAACATTCCTGTGAATACCCGAAGAACTCTGTGGGAGATCACGTGGAACAAGTTTCATTCTTGTTAAATGAGCCCAACCAAGGATCCCTTGTAGTTTTACAGCACTAGGAGTGGCTAAAGTAACTTGGTAAGGTCCTTTCCACCTGGGTCTTCTAGTGACCTCGTTCTCTGTGTTTTAAGCGTAACCCTGTCTCCTGGACACATCATTGAAGGACAGCAGGATCCTGAGTTATATCAGGAAAGATTTTGTTTCCATAATCCAAGAGAGCCTGCTGAGTTTTACCTAAGTAAATGATAATTGTAAAGTATGGTTTGTGTCTTCAACAAACTAGAAAGTAGTAGTTAAGAAGGGTCTGCCACACACCATCTCAAAAGGGCTGATTTTCAGGTGGCCCTTTGGAATATCTTGGATTATCAGGGGGGATATCGGAAGCAACTTAGTGCAGGGTTCTCGAGTCTCAGCACAATTTAAGATTTGTATAAGGGTATGATTGGTTTTTCCCCCATTTTTCCCATGAACTTGGGATGGCAAACTAAATGTAGTTACAATTAATTCCAAGGACTGTGAAAGGTTTTGGATTATTCTTGCTATAAATGAAGCCTCATTATCACTTTGAAGGAACTCTGGGAACCTGAATCAAAGGATAATTTCTTTTAAGAGGTATTTATATATTTTCATGACCTTTTCTGCTCTGAAAAGGTTTCTTTCCATTCTGTAAAAGGCTGCATAAGCATTAACAGATGTTTATATCAAGCTTTAGAGGGCATTTAGGTAAAGTCAACTTGCCTCTCTTCCCCTAGATAGGTACCCTGAGGCTGACTGGCCTTAAAAGTAAGGGTCTCTGAATGGATCTGAGGGTTGTTTTATACGCAAATCTGAAAGTGCTGAACAAACTGTTTGACGGTCTCATGAAGTCCTCTTTCAGTAAGAGTACTTCTTACCAAGTCGCAAAAGAGTGTTCCTTCCATAATGGGTAGACTCACAAAAGTGTTTAAAAAGTTTGCATTGATCAGCCTCAGGAATCTTTTACCTGTCTACCAGCCATCCTGCCTCATTCACATAATATCCCCATTTATTCCATTTTTGTACCTCTGTGAAGGCTTATTTAGATATTTTGATTGCATCAGGGGGATCTAGGACTAGGGTCACAAGCTTGTATAGCTACATGAGCTCCTCCATGGAGGCCTGAGTTTTGGTTACATGTTTTACATTCTTATCTGCCTTGTTGCTGCCTTGCTTATGAGGATTTCTTTTGATAGCCCTTACAACAGATTACCACCATTCATTTAGAAAGTTATACTACCTGAAGGAGTTGGAAGATCAGGTCTTCATACTTTATTGGGGAGTTTTAGCTGTTAACATTCTTCCTTTCCCTCCAGACAGCAGCATGGGCAGTCTGTGTGGATACTTAACATTCTTCCTTGTCCCAATTTCATGGCCTGAATAAAGGCAAAAAATTTTGTTTTCTGGGCAGAAATGTGAGGGAGAAGGGACTTCGTTTCTACGGTATCACTATAGCTGACCACTGCATACCTTGCCTTTCTGATGCCTCTTTCTGAACTGTTTTCATCTCTAAACCATCAGCCTTGGGGTTATCTAGAGGCATGTCTTTTAAATCTGGTTTTCAGGAGGAAGTTTGTTCAATGATCTCTACACCCTGATGTTCCAGAGATGCTGAGGTTGCAATTAGGGTAGCTGGGTTTAAAGTCTGACATACCCCTACTTTGATGTAAGGAGTATCCAATAGGAGGACCTGATACTTTGTCATTTTCCCCCATAAGCCAGTGATGCTGCTTGACATCTAGAACTGCCTGGACTCGATGGGGCATATGAACATCCATATGTTATCCTGAGGTTAATTTAGAGGCCTCATTCACTAGCAAAGCATATGCAACCACTGCCATCCCTTGGCCACTGAGTCTAAAGGTTTAAAGAGATGGGTCCCAACTCTTGGGTTAAGGTCCATAGAACCAAATCCAGCCTTTCATGTACATAATGTGAAAGGTTTTTCCAAGTCAGGGAGACTCAAGGCAGGGGCACAACCTTACTCAGTCTTTCACTGTTCAAATGCCTTTTAACATTCTTTTGTTCAGTAAAAAAGCTCCTTTTAGTGACTCATGTAAAGGTTTTGCACTTAAGCCATAATTTGGGATCCATATCCAGCAGAAACCTACTGTGCCTAATAACTCTCGAGTTGTCTTTTGGACTCATAGTCAGACAGTGAAGCAATAGCTACTTTTCAGTTAGGAGCCAACATATGGACTGCTGAGGTGAGGACAAATTCCAAGTACTGAACTTTTTCAAGGGAAATCCAGGCCTTTGTATAGGAAACCTTATATCCTTGATCACAGAAAATTAAGAGTGATTACAGTGTCACAGTCTGAGTCTTGCTTGGTAGTATTAGCAAACAATAAGTCATTGACATACTATAAGAAGATCCCATTCTTAAGTTGTTCTCTTAGGTCTCTGGCCATGGCATTAGTAAACAAATGCAGGCTGTCCCTTAACTCCTAAGGTAACACCATCCAGGTATATTGAGTGACCTCTGACTTTTGGGTCCTCCCATTCCAAAGCAAAAAGATATTACAAACCCAGGTGTAATAGTATGCAAAAGAGTCATTATTTAAGTAAAAAAGAGTAAAATATAGAGCCTCTCTTGGTATGTAACTAAGGTATAGGTATCAGGGACTATGACATGAATGGGGACAACAGCTTCATTTATATCCCTAAGATCTTAAACAAACTGATACTCTCCAGGAGGCTTTTTTTTAACTTGGAGAATCAGAGCAATTGGTATGGCTTGAGTAAATCAATAGCCAAGAATTTTTGTAGCAGGGTTGTGCTCTCCAAAAGGCTTCTGGCTTTAAGAGGTATTGGTTTTACCAGGTTTTAATCTGAATTAGAGTGATAGTAACAGCATCTCCTGAAATTACAGTATCCCAATCTGTGGGTTTTCCTAAATCAAGCACATCTTGAGGAATATTAGATGGGAGGTGCATAAAAGGATTAATAAATGAATTCTGGGGGCACCTCAACCTGAATTTTGCTCCCAACTAATGAAACATTTCCTCCTAACTTGCTTCTAACTTGGTCAGTAAGTCCCTTCCTATCAGATGAATGAGATACTCTGGGATATAAAGAAAGGAGTGGAAAATAGTTGGCAACTGATTTTATAAAAGAGAAAGGGAAGCATTTTATCCTAGGCCTACTGTCTACTCCTATTATAGAGCACTCCTGGTTTGATATAGGCCCAAAGGTTATGATAGGACAGAGTAGGCAACTCCAGTATCAATACCAAATTTTGTTTTCCTACCTGCCAAATCGAGGGTGACCTGTGGCTTCCTATCTAAGGGACACATGAAGTATCGAGAGCCTTTGATGCTTAACTTTAGTAAGTCTAGAATTCTAAGAAGGTATTGGCTCAGTATATATGACTTCTAGTATGATTTTGTTATTATCTGGTATAGCTAAAGCTTCAGGTTGCTTTTTCATTGATAAATTGATTCTTATGTCCATTTTATCTTGTGTCGTATTTACAGAACTTGTAAATGCATTCTATCTGCTTCCAAAATGGGTTTATATGAGAAAGAACAAAAAAAAAACAGAGAGAGGAGGAAGAAGGGAAGAGGAGGAAGGTAGAAAAGGAAGAGTGAAAGCCAGAAAGATTATTTATAATGCATGAATAATAGCTGTCTTGATATATATATTTTAATATGAACATGAATATGAATATATGTGTATGAGAAAGCATCAGAATGTTCAGATCTCTGTTTCTATCACCAAAAAGCAATTCCACATAGCTGCACAAAGAAGTTCTTAAGAAAAAGAAAATCCTCCGTCTAAGCCAGGAAGGCTCTTTCTGGTAGCTTTCACTGTCGGCAAGGCAGCATGTTCTGAATGTAGAAGCTATTAAATGTAGTGCTGCCATGTAGTGTAATTATAAAGTGGTCTTTGAGATATCACCCAGGATTGAGTTGTAAAATAAGGGGAAAGGTCGTAGTAAGTCTAGAATTCCAGGAAGGTGTTGGCTCAGCAATATGAGGACATTCAGCACCTGACCCAGGGTCCACCCAGGTAGACGAGGTAGGCCCACTTAAAATTCTAAGCTTGTGATCCATTACAGAACTATATTCTGGGAATACATCATTTTTTATTTTTTGCTTACTTATTAAACTGGTAATTCATGCTTATGATATAAAAATATAAAGCTCCAATGCAGGGATAGGTCTCCTTCTCATTTATAGTATATAGGTCTCCTAATAACCTTGTTTACTGTCCCAGAAGCTTTTGTTTGTAAACTTCAGAGACATTCTATACTTCTGCAGACAAATATATGTGCTTGTGTATATGTTTGTGAGTATATCCATAATATATATTCTAAGCGTGGAAACACAGTATATGTATTGTTCTGCACGTTGTCTTTATTTCTGTTTTTTTCTTAACAATATATATATAAGCATATTCCCTCAGTGTATAAAAGATCTACTTCATTTTAACGGCTATATAATGTTCTATTGAACATACACATAATACTTTATTTAACCCAATTCTTCTTGGTAGAAAATTTAAATGGTTTCAATATTATCCTTAAATTTATTTAAATATTTCAACAGTATCTTTTCTGATTCTGCATTTTGAATCATACTTTAAAAAGTTTTTCCAAAGGGGGAGGAAAAGGGGAAGGGGAAATAGATAGAATACAGATACACATTTACAGCCAAATAACCTTAATTAATGTAAACATTATATGCCATAACATGAGCTAAGATTAATAATAGCAACAAGAATGAAAAATGGGATAGGGGAACTGGAAGAGGAGGGAGAGAATGAAGATAAGGGGAAGGAGATTTTTAAAAAGGAAAACCATGGTGTGTACATGTAAACAATCCCCAAGATGACTGCAAATTGCATAAACTACAAATAGGTACTAATAAAATGTTTTTTTAATTTTTAAGTTTTTCCCACTAAAATGATTTTTTAATCTTCCAAACTTTTTTCAAACATTTTTAGCACTTCATCGTTTGAGTTTAAACATTTGCTCCATTGTAAATTAATTTTTATTTTAATGGTGCGCTGCAACACGACAAATTAATTCATCACTTTTCTTCACTGATTAGTTTTCACATCATAAAACTAATAATTCATGTTTTGTCAATTTTATATTTTAGAACTAAAACAATTATATTTATATGTTAATATATATTCTTAGTGAATTTAAACATATAAAGGTTCTAATATCCTGTCCTGCTCTTTCTTCACTTTACGAGATATATTAGGGAACGAATACAGAACTGGCCAAGATTTCTCTGAAGTGCTAAGGAGCTCCTGAAAACTATGACAGCCACCTCCCAGCACCCCACACACACACCCCATGACAAGATTCTCTAAGTCGTGACCCAGAGACTTTACACAAAGACGAAGACTTCCAGACACAAAAGTAGTGATTGTAGTGACCTTGAGCTGATGACACAAACCACACAGTTATCTTCCTCCTAGGTATTTTCCCAGAAGGTAGAAGGGACTCTGTCCATCAGTGTTCACAGTAATGTTACTCACAATAGCCAGGAAGTAGAAAGGACCCAAGTGTCCAACTTGGATGAATAGATAAACAAAATATGGTATATGCACACAGTGGAGTATTTATTAGGCCTTAAAGGAATAAAGTACTGATACATACTACAAGAAGAAGTACAAATGACCAATAATACATGAAAAATGCCATTAAAGTAACACTAATTAAAATAACGCTGACATTCCATCTTATTCCACAAAAAATGGCTATAATAAAGAAATCAAATAATAACAATTGCTGGTATCAGAAAAAAGTAACTCTTCTATATTGTTTGTAGAAATGTAAACTAGTACAACCATTATAGAAATTAATATGAAGATTCCTCAAAAAAATAAGACTAGAAATTCCGTTCTACCTAGCTATTCTCCTTCTAGGTCTCTTCCTGGAAGAGTTAAAGACATCATATTACAGTGATACTTGCATATCCACGTTTATAGCAGCACAATTCACAGTAGCTAAATCTTGGAAGCAACATATGTGTCCATCAGCAGATGAATAGATACTACTAATGTGATTACTACTCTGCCATAAAAAATGTAAATTTGAGTCATTTGTAGGAAAATGGATGCACCTTGAGATCATAATGTTAAGTGAAATAAATCAGACATGCAAGCTTATGTATTGCATGGTTTCTCTTATATGAGAAACCCAAAATATAAACAATTTAAAAGGAAAATGAACGATCGATAATAGGAAACAGAAAGATAGATATAATTACTGGATTTAATTTCATGCATTTATATTTTTAGCCTATGTAAAGGTAGCCCTATTGTACTTAGAAATGACAAATTATTGAGAAAAAAATCTAAGAATTCTGCATGTAAAGCTAGCCCTCAGTGAAAATAAATTCATCAACTGCTGCTGTTCCTCCACAGAACAATGGACTCTTCCTTTCTTCCTTCTCCTCATAGCCCAACCACAGCTTCCAGTCACACATACAGAATTTCATAATCCCTGCAATCTTGCATCCCAAAAGGTTCTCGGCACAAGACTGATATCTCCACAATATCATAATGAATGTTATACTTTTAATACCTGGCATCGTAGTTTGAGACTGAGCAATAGTTGCGGGGCTGTCATGAGATAATTTCAGTCTCACTTTTTGCTCAAATAGACAGAAGCCGAGGATGCTGAAGATGTGACCAACCTGGAGAATGAAACACTGGAAATGGATTTCCAGTTGCATTAAGGCCAAACACAAGGGAACGGTTGAGTCCACCTTTATTCTCAGCCGACTCACCACACTGCAATGCCACACTACTTCAATCAAGACGTCAGAAATACATGGTCCAAAATAACCAATCGACAAAACTTGAAAAGCCTAATATTGGCTTAGCGCTGGAACTTCAAGTCTCTATTTTACCAAACCTATGGAGTCAAATGGAAAAGACAAACTCCCCTGTTCTACAGCATCCCAAGCTGAACTCTTGAGAATTCAGTATGTTTTGTTTGTCTAATGCCAGACACAGACTAGGTACTTCAGTTATGTGAGGGGATACATGAATGAAGAAAATGAAAGAGTTCTGGAGCCCTTACCACGCAAGTATACATGGCACTAATCTGGAACTTCTTCAGTTCTCAGACTGACAGCAAACTGTCACTCAGACCAAACCTAAGCTGTAATCAGGTTGAATGGTAATCAGAAAACAAGGGATTTCATTCATTCCGCAAGTATGGATTAAATGTCCGTCACGTTCTAGACAGTATCCTAAATACGGCATACAAAGGAAAGGGGACACAATCCCTGTTCTTTCACTGCTGTGTTAATTGTTTCACATTATTTCTGATGCCTTTATCTCTGGGGCCTTGCTGTCCAATTCCTGAAGACAGTAAGCAGTGCTCCTACAAGTGCACTTTCCCAGCAATCCACAGCCAACAGCCACGACCTCCTCATCAGGTGCTTCCACTCTGAGCTACTCTTCCCCAGCCTGATAACCCCCATCGAGTACTAGGAAACCAGGGACAATTCTACATCCAGAGCCTACTGAAATCATTCAAACTAGCCAAACCAAGGCCTGCTTACTTGCCTCACCTGTTCCTTCTCACAGGAATCACAATAAAGTCTCTCCTCCATGCAGTCCCATTGTTCCCTTTGGGAGAATTCCACTGTCTTCTGTCCCTGTGGGGAAGGGGAAGGGCAGTAACTTCAGCCTGGACTGGAGTTAAAACAGGTTGAGAACTGTGGTGAAATGTAATTAGGATCCTCTTTTTTTAACCCAGATCTTTAAAATTTGAACATTAAGGAGTTTCAGTTTCTCTTCTTGAACGTAGTCATGTTCATTAAATGGAAAGTGAGTGGGAAGAACTAGGTGTCTACAGTCCATTCCAGTACCAATTAGCCTTTGACTCCTTGATTTAGGGTCCTTTCTAGGTGTATAAATCTATGGTCTATTGGTTGAATGTGTCTTCTCAGCCCTAAGTAGACCCCCGACCCCCAGGACCTCAAAATGTGACTTTATTTGGTGATATGAGACTTTTAAAAAGTAATCAAGTTAATATAAGGTCATATGAGTGAGTCCTCACACAGTCTGACTGGTGTCCTTAAGAGGAGGAAATTTCAACACAAGAAGAGAAGCACACACACAACGGAAAGGCTGTGGGAGGACACAGAGAAGGCAGATCTGTGAAGGAGAGAGGCCATTCATCGTGGACTAAAGCTTCCAGAACTGTGAGACCATAAATTTCTGTTGCTGAAGCCACCTTGTCTGTGGTACAGTACTTTGTTACAATGGCCCCAGAAGACTAGTCAATAAGCTAAGGGGCCGATGATTAAAAACTCAGATCTTCCAGGAAGAATACTTGCTCAAGGGGAACCACGGAACACTCTCTGGTTCTTCTGATGTTCAGCCAGTTCACCAGGCTCTGTGCCATGACTGATCAGATGCAGTTCAATATAATGAACGTTGACAGGATGCCAATCACAATGAGAGGCATCTAATTGTGGTAGTAAACACATCTAATTCTCCAAGGTCATAGGCACTGAAGGATGGAGGGAAGGACAGGCCAATCAAAAATCCAATTTAAAAACACAAGCTTTCCCCTACTTATATGTGACAGGAGTCTTAATTGACCAATTCACCTTGATCATCTCTTTTAGAGGTACTAATAAACCCCTATTAGACCTGAGAAGGAAGAAGAGTAACAAATAGAAATCACATGCTGAGACTAGCCATCCTACAGAGGGGAAACTGGGACTGCTTCCTGTGAGAAATTCCCCAACTCAAAAGAGAAGCAACAGAGGAAGGAAAAACAACCATAAAAACTTCCCAGAGGTTGTCACCAGAACAGTTTCCTTCACTAGGGCCTCAATTAGCTCAGTGACAAAGAACATGTCTCAAAGCACTTTGATAATATTTTTATATACGCCCAGAAAAACATGAAGATGAGGTAATTCTTAAACCTAAACTTTATCTCTGGATAAAAATATGATGAAATGAAGAGAAGGAAAACAGAGAAGTACAAAAAGGAAAAAAAGATCTAGATCTTGTATTTTGTAAATTAATGCCCTGTCAGAGATGGATGCCTTCAGAAGCCATTCCATCGTCACAAATCCTTACATCATCAACAATGTTCAAATGGAGAGGTGCACTAAATATTCTACCTCAACGCCTTAAAAATCAAAATCACGCACATATACCTGCTGGGAACTCAAGCACTACTGGGCATCCCAGGGAGGTAACCTTTCATCAAGGGACCCCAAAGCCCTCATTTTCCAAGTGACAAAGACCTAAGCTCAGCTACTGGGAAGCAGGGAGATAGATCTTTTTCAAATGGGAAGGGGATCAAGAGATGGAGTGGGGAGGGGGTGAAAAAAAAAGAATTAAGATGTGTTATGTATATGCACCAACTCCCTACAAGGAATGTAATCACTATGGACTGCAAACGTACAATAAAAGCTGGAAAAGAAAAAATGTTAAGCTATTTAAAAAAAATCTAAATTCAATGCTAGGAGCATGATTCTAAAAGGATAGCAGAGTATAAAGATTTTTTTCCTACATGTTCTTTTTGAAATTGTTTTATTTATTTCCATCTCCAGTAGAAAAAACCAGTCCCTTATCCTTCCTGGGTCCTCTCTCATTCTTTTTCAAGAAAAATTAGCCATCCCTTCATGAGCTGACTGTGCATATAATTTACCTTTGCCCC